>VZRV01005576.1:2641153-2946354 GCA_013398115.1 Falcunculus frontatus | reverse complement strand
CCCCCCACCCCCCAACCTCCCCACCAGGAGGTTTAAGCAGAAGAAAAAAGGGACACTTCCTGTGTCTCCACTGGCTTAAATATGGAAATTTCGAGAAGCGTGACTGGTCAAGAGATCTGTCCATCAGACTCAGGGTCAACCCACGACATCCCCTCTGGTAAGATCCAAGTCTGGATGGTGAGAGGACATGTGTACCCAGCAAGCAAACAGCAATGTTTCTCAACACAGGCTCACAGACACCAGAGATTTAGGCAAGTATCACCTCTTGAACTGGAGGCACACACGCCATATCTAATTGCCACCGATGAATTTTTTATTTTACTCCTTTGGGAATTAAAAAGTGTTAAAAAGGCTATGCACTTTGAAAAATATAAATAATTTAGAACTTTTGAAAGACTATTCTTTTTAAGCATGGATAATGCTTTGGCTTGCAGCTCCTTTCTTACATCTCCAGAAGGAAATTTCTCTAACATATTCTTTCTTAATTAATTTTAAAGCCCTCCAGTGTCTTTGATAAGTGTTTGATACTTCTGCCTTTCCCTGGGGAGTTTATCTCAAAAGGAAAATCTTTCAGTGAAAGAATTGGGAGAGAAAAATAAAAGAATAAGAAAAAACTTTTTTTCAAAGTCTTTTGGCCTTATTCATGAGTAGCTGGCCTTAAAATTTGTAGGTAGTTATCCTCTCCACCGCAAATACCTCTGCCTATGAACTTGGACTGTGCAATTCATATCCATTGTCCTCAGTCAGACACACTGTGGAGCACAGGAGAGGTGCACAGATATTGTATCCAGGACAAACACCTCACTGAAGGCAGTCACACTTCATCAGCATCACTTACAAAATGCAGCCACGCTGCACATTAAAAATGGAAGCTTTATAAATGCTAAGTCTGACCAAAGCATGAACATGATTCTGCCAGGATGGGCCCTGTGCCTTTTGGAGCAGCACTCAGCATCACAGTGCACTGAATATTTTTAACTCTTTTCCTAACCAAATGGAGTCAGAAGACTGTAGTGAACCATAACTTTTCCTACACTACTACCAGTTTTAGAAGGAGCAATGCTGGCTGGTTCTGCTCTGTATTAATTGTGGTTTTACTTCTCAGTTCCTGTGTCTAAGTAAAAGCTTTGTATTTTAAAGGTAGGTCTGCCATAGAATCCAAAGGACTGTAGTGAAGTTAACTACATCTGCTGTGTTTAATTTAGCTAGCTCAGGTACTGATCACAGTGCAACAGCAGCAATACAGAGGTTAGAATTTACAGACCTTTTTGAATCAATAGCAGGACTGTTATCGACATGTGGGGTGCCTGCTGTAGATATGTCTATGGATACTGAAGTCCCTGAGTTGCTCTGCAGAGGACAAATGTGAGATGGATCAATTCAAATTAATCAGTTTAACCAATACATATTTTGAAAATTCCAATTTTTCCATAACATAATAGTATGAGGTCTGACATTATTTTAAGGTCTTGGATTGTTTGCAACCCTACCCTAGTCTAGTAATCAGGCTGTTTAAAGTGAAGGTTACCCCAATACACAAAACTATCATAAGTCCTCCTTCTCCTTTGTCTAACTCATGTAACTGTCCCTTCTTCTCTGCCTGACTGACATGGATGCTAGATAAATGTGCAGAGAGGGCTCAGCACATTCTGAAACATGTGAGGTTCACTCTGGGCATCAAGAAACACCTTTTCACTGTGAGGGTGACTGAGTGCTGGCACTGATTGCCCAGGGAAGTGAAGAGGTGAGGGAGTCTCCCTCCTCAGATATACTCAAGAGCCTGGTCCTGGGCAACAAGATCTAGGTGGCCCTGATTGAGCAGCAGCGTTGAGCAACCTGACCTTCAGAGGTGCCTTCCAATCTCAATCATTCTATCAACTTGTGACCGAAAAATCCCTCACCACCCACCATAAGCACTTTTTCTAACTGATCTCTACATCAGCCAGCTCAGACTGTGTTTCCTCAGGAGCTGAGCTGTACCTCAGCTGCCATTCAGCCATCAGAAACACAACAAGTGCCACAACATGGGAATTGCTAAGGATATCTTGAGTGTAAGCAAGCCTCATTTCCACTCTTCATCAGGATCTTCCAAATGGTGCTTGCCTGGTGAAAGGCACAAGCAGAAAGACCACCTGTCTTTCCCTATTAGCACATTCCTTTTACATGACCACAGGTTGGTCTTCATGTAAGACTTGCATCTTTACTATCTGCTGTAGAGAAGAAATACGACCTGCCCAGTTTGCCACGGAGGAAAATATCATAACTGGTTGAAGAGTCAGTAGCCTGTCTAGAATATTTGTGTTTTAATTTCTGCTTATACCATTGATAAATGCAGGACCACCATTTTATTCTCCAAAAATGTATAACCAAAGTCTGAGCTAATAATATTTTTTCTCAGGCTCAATTTATTGCCAGATGGAATAAGAAATATTGGGAGATATTGGATATCCAAAGCCAGATTTCACTTCGCCACAAAAAGGCAGTTGTGCTAAATCAAGTGTTCTATTTTTAAAAGAGATATTCCAAGTTGACACCCTTTTGGATAATAATACATGGTCTTTTATTAAAAGCATTTCTGAAGCAAATATCATAGAGATGTATATTTTTTAACCTAGTATAATATTTCTACATACATGAGTGTGGATGTGACACATATATGTACAGATTTCCTGTAATTTATTCATGTTCATTGGCTGTAAAAGGAAAGAGCGTGATAAATATTCTAAATCTGGATAAACAGCCTAAACCACAGTGAATTGATCTGTGCTTAGCAGGATCTCCTTTTCTAAGATGCATTAATGTTTTAAAGCTCTCTGAAATTATAAAACGGGATTGAAAGAGAAAACAGGTTAATAAAAAGCAGGCAAAATGGTACAAGGTGTAATTTGTTCCTATGTCCTGGCCCTCAGAAGTTTTTACCACTGCTGAGCAAGTATGTGAGCCTTAATGATGAGCAAATTAAATGACAGTTTAATTCCTATATATGTGGGAGTGCATGTGGTGATATCAATGATTTCTATTCACAGCAATGACTCATCTCATCTGCTTCTTGAAATTCAACAGTGAGAACTGGACCAGCACTGTGCTTCTCAATGGCAGCACTAATTACTTTCAGATCTTACATTACAGGGGGATCCTCTGGACTGTTCGCAGGCACTGAGCCCTTGTGGCTAATTAGGATCTAGCCCATAACTCTGAATGAAAGCCAGAATTTTTTTGTTCAATTTTTTTCCTGTAACATCTTTCCATAAACCTGCTGTCAACATAACCATCTCTAATCAAAAAAAACCTAATAAATTCATGAACTTTCTCTCAGGTTAAAAATAACACACTTCTCTCTAACAGAAGACTCTCAGTGTCTGCCAGCATTTATCTGAGATATATAAAAAAAATTCACATCTCTTTCTACCTAAATGAAGTTGCCATAAATTTTTGATGCCAATAAGAATGTCTCTTCCACTTAGAAGATTCTTAGTACAAATCCAAAAACTTCATCAGTAACATTTGGAAAGATGCTCTAGAAGAAGCAGCACCAATACATTCAGTTCCTTTTCACCCTCTTTGGCTCTCAGGGTACTGAGGACTGTAGGACTGCAGGACTGCTGGTAATAAAATCACTGTAATTCTCTAGAACTTGTTACCATGCCTGAAAGGGTACAGTTTATTGCTATAAAAGGTAGGAACATTGTGCTATCTATTAAAATTAAAAGCATAAATACCAAACATTAGGGAAGCGATTCAGTAAAGGTCAACAATCATACACTGAAAGCAGTCACTGCCATGACATCTTTTGATGTGCATGCCCAGGATATGCAGCAACAGATCATCAGAGTTTGGTGTGGCTTGTGCAGGCTTTCCTGGAAAAAAGAGAGCAGGGAGTACAGAATCCCTGAAGCAGTATTTGTCTATTTTATTAAGACTATAATAGACCTCTGCAATATCACAGTGCTCTTTGTTTCCTTTCATCTTAATTAGGGAAGCCACGCAAAACTTTGAAGAGACTGGGTAATTATTTTAGGTCCCAGAAAGGGCAAAGTGAGATGCCCTAAGCCATGCAGGGAATGTCAGAATCAAGAGATGAGTGAGACTTTGAGTGCACCTTTTTCTGTAGAGAAATTCAATCACAGAAAACCTGTCCTGCTTTTCAAAGATGCGAAACAGCTGCACTACTTATCAGCTTCAAGGTAGGTAGGTGAGCCCTGCAGAAGAAAAAATAAGTATGTTTGATTTTCTTATGTTAAAAGCAAAAATGAGAAGCTTTTAGGGCTATTAGCTAACTTCGTTTGACAACAGGTTTTAGATCCACAAAACAATCTGAAAATTGTGGATTTACTCTGTATAAATGGAAGCTTCCACTACAACAAAAGAACAAAAAAATTATTCTTTCACACTATTATTTTAAATTTGAAACACAGATTTCAAATAGCTAAACAAAATATCTGGCCTTTTCAGACTGCTTCAATACTGATGTATATCTAACTTTGCCTGCTCAACAGGTCTGTCGTCATTCAAGGTATTATCTTTCACGTTCAAAGGGAGGAACACAAAATTCTCGTTTAGGTTCCTCTGATTCTTTCAAATAGTTGTACTTGCATTAGGCTGGAGCTGTGGTCAAAATCCACTTCCCAAATTTATTTAACTTTGATATAATTCAAGAAAATAAAATAATATCATTTGTCATTAAAGAGAGAAATGCCTTTAAAAAAAACAATCATATGGGAATTTCTATTAAATCTATTCTTGGACACCCTTACAAGTGTAAACACTAATTTTGGTAATCATTTTTACTCTTCATTCTTGAAGAAATTATACCTAACTACAGTCAAAATAGACTCAATACGTAATATAGAATCAGCAGCATTATCTTTCTCCCTTTTTTTTAACACCAAATTTTTATTTTTGTTCTGATTTCAGTCTGAATTAATTATCTTGTAGGAGAATGTAATAAGAACTGTCAGATATGGAAAAGGTCTCTTACTTATTAAATCTCATCTAGTCAGAATACCAAGCAAGAGAGAAGAGAAAATGTTTCAGTGTGATGTATCTGCCATGATCATGAGTATGTAATTATTGTATTTCAGTACTGAAACAATTGCAAGTCATTTTGCTGTACATGTCTTGCCTTGTGACATTCCCAAGTGCATATGATTTATGCCTGTATACAACATTCATATTGAGGCTTCTAATTGAAAACCATGTGTTGGCATGATACATGTGGAAGTGTAGTTCTGCTGTAAGTGCCATAGCTTGAATGTCAGAAGACTTTAGTTTAATTTTCTGTCCAACACAGGCTCAGTCTGTGTCCTTCAGTTGACCACATACCTAACAATTTTCCTCCACCTCTATCTATCTCTCAGCATGCCAGTCTGGCTTTCAGGTAAAGCTGATATCGGCTGAGATTTGTCTCATCTGTGTTAGGAATCTAAAACTAAAGTGAGTATACTCTAGAGAAAAAAACAAGTGCAAAGTAGCATTCCAGTTGGGGTTTGAATTTATTCAAGGATGGAGACTCCACAGCCCTTCTGGGCAACCTGTACCAGGGTTTGTTCACTCTAACAACAAAAAAGCTTATTTTTCTTCATGTAGCACCTAAGTTTGAAATGAGTCACTTGAATCACTCCTTAGGTCCTTTAAGTAGAAGAATACCAAAAAATTAGCCTAATTTTTTGCCTCGATTTGAATGTCTAAAGCTAAATGAAGTGAAACACCCAGAATTACCAGCTGCAGTCAAATAGGTTCGTAGTCAGAGGAATAAACTCCTGAGGGTATAAACTATATAATTCAAGTCCTTAGTCTCATTAAGGAATTTCAACTTGCATTTCCACATTTGGAACATTTAGCCATTAGACTGTTAGACAATTTGAAGTAGTGAAGTAGTAGTTTTCTCTCTCTCTTTTTTCTTTTTTTTTGTTTTTTTCATTAGCTGACTCACATTCCAAGCAGATTCATGTTTTGGATGCCCAGAGACAGGAAGATAAAACAGTACCTGTTCTGAGTTAGCCCACTGTTTACTCATGACACCAAACTCTTCTCATGTTGTTCACTTCTGGATGGTTATGGAAGCTCTCCTCATGAAAATATGCATCTGTCATGACCCCCTATCCCCTTACTCCCTGAGTATTATGGGGAAAATGGGCATCTAACAGTGATAACTTCATGGACATGTACATAAGTACAGCATTTCAGACCTTGTTTCTGTATATATGATTGAACTGCACACAGTGCTATAGTACTAAATGCACTGAGGGTTTGACTCAGCTAACAGTGGACAACAGTTAATTTACACTTCCAGTGTAAATCCATATCCATCACTTCCATTTTTTATGCAGAGTGGAACAGCTTCAGCTGTGCCTTCTACTACACTGTGAAAGCACAGTTTCTGACATCTTCTTTGCATGGCTCACTTCTCCTCATACCACCTTCCCAAGGGAAAAAATGGATGCATAATGTTTTCATTTGGTTTTTTTCTTGTTTTTTTTGGTTTTTAATAACATATATATGCATATTCCTGTACTCTTGTAATAGAAATTATTAGGTAAATAAAATATGCCACAAGCTGGAGGCAGTAAGCAATTACATTTGAGGCTATCCTCATCCCAGGGGAATTAATTCTATGGATTGTGACTGGAGTCCCCCCAACTCAATTCCCTGCCTCCCTTTCCTTTTTCTCTTGCTCAGTGGCATGGTGCCCAAAGGCAGTTACAGATATAGAAGAGCTTTCCATAGCTGCTTGTTTCCATGAAACACCACTGATTTTCTGACAAGCAGCGAAATCCCTGTTTAATTAGTTAAAACTAAAGAGCCTTAGAGGACTACATAACTTTTTTGTATATGCAGTCATGTAAACATAGAGTCCATCCCCTTTAGAGTTACTGGAATGGACCTGTTTCAGCTCTGGGAATTATTAGAGATGCTGTAAGCACAAGTCTTTAATGTGATCCATTTATAAAACACAGAGAATCTTTTCCATTACTATTGAGACCTCTGTTGAATCCTCTCTTAATTATGTTATAGTGTGGTCAGTATTAAGAAGCCAATATGTGGGTTAAATTTATTGTGGAGAAATATTTGAATATAATATCATTGTTCCCTCTGCTGAACACAGTTGAAATTTAAACAAAGTTTATTTATGTCCTTAACTTGAAAGTACAGGAATAAATAATCAAATTCTGGGCACTACTGAGGTTACTGATGTAAAGACACATAGATTCTCTACTAGACTGGTAGGGCTCTCAAATAATGGAAGATTGTTTAATGGAAACACCTAGCCTTCTGTGGGTATGTTTATAGGTCATTTTCTCATTTAACTGTTCCTTGATATGGTGTTGTTACATTTACCATAAATACTAAAGCAATTTATTAGATTAGACATTACAGAGAAACAACAGCAAAAAAAAATTAAGCCTGTAAATTTAGTAAATGGCTTACTCATCTTCACTGCATAAAAAGAAAAATGCCTGGCACAATAAGAGAGGTGATTCTACCCCGTCTACTGCATCCAGCTCTGGAGTCCTCAGTACAGGAGGCTCAGTACATGGAGCTATTGGAGTGAGTCCAGAGGAGGCCACAAAGATGATCAGAAAACCGGAGCACCTCTCCTACGGAGAAAGGCTGAGAGAGCTTGGGGTTGTTCAGCACGGAGGAGAGAGGCTCTGGAGTGACATTATGGTGGCCTTGTAATATATAAAGGGGGCTTATTGAAAAGGTGTATGTGAGTGTATACATATATATATACATATATATATATATATATATATAAATTTTTTTTTTTTTTTTTTAACCAGGATTGTACTGACAGGACAAAGGGCAACAGTTTTAAACTGAAAGGATAGACTTAGATTAGACGTAGGGAAACTTTTGTGGGTGTTTTTTAAATGAAGTTATTGAGACACTCCAAGAGGTTGCCCAGAGAAGTTGTGAAGAGAAGTTGACCCATCACTGGAAGTGTGATTTATGATTATGATGATTTAGAGTCCCCGTATGTCCCTTCAGATGTATGAGTATTCATCACCATTATAAAATCACTGAGGTTTTAAAAGTTAATTTTGCTCCTTTGGTTGAAAGGATGTAGAAAATAAATTGTATTGAGAAGAAAAGGTGTGTACAACCAGTACTGAAGAAATCAAGTCAACATTGTGTTAACCTATAAAAGACAAAGACATCTACAATCTGTCCCCTACCTGGGCATGCTCACAGTCTGAACCACTCAGGAGCAGGGTTAAGCCTTAACTCCAAGCTTGTCCATCTGTCTTTCTTTCCCTCACCTTTGTCGCAAGCCCTACATTTTAAAATCCTGGTCCAAAAAAAACTAACAAAAAGTTATTCATTTAACTAACCACTCTTCTGCACTGCTTCCCTGCAGACATATGTAATAATAAATAAGGCAGACTTAAAAATAAATAGAACAATCAGTTGATTAACAATCCAGTCTTTCTAACTTATTAGTTAAAAGCACATGAAAACAATTGAACTTCATTAAATACCAGCATATCTGAGCTACTGGAGATGGAGGGGAGTCCAACTCAAGGACTCTGCAGCAAGAAACTAAACTACACTAGGAGTCTTGTTGAAGCAGTAGGAAGGAAAAAACAAAAAATGAGATTGCTGAATGAAAGACATAATCAATACTCCTTTTTAATCTTCAAAATTCTGTCCTCTTTATTAGGAAAACAAATCACTCTTCTAGACTATTCAAAACCGCAGAAAGAACCCC
Organism: Falcunculus frontatus; assembly: GCA_013398115.1. Taxonomy (NCBI): domain Eukaryota; kingdom Metazoa; phylum Chordata; class Aves; order Passeriformes; genus Falcunculus; species Falcunculus frontatus. The sequence goes on along the minus strand of VZRV01005576.1, from coordinate 2,937,641 downwards.
AATGAAATAGAAAAATAACATGGTTAAGTAGCAATGCCTGGATATTTAGAAACTGTGATCAGATCAATAGCTTGGGGTAGGCGAGTCATTGTCTAATACATAGAATTTTTCTAGAAACATTTGTCAGCTTCTTGTCATGTGCTATGTTTTGCTTTCTTCTTATTTTTTCAGAAACAATCTATGTGAGCTGAGTTTTTATGTAAGTGCTCAAACGCTTGAAGAACTCTAAGTAGATCAGAAGGGGTATGAAAACCACCTAAAAAGTTTTCTAAGTAATTTTATCTCCAAATTGCTTGGTTTGGCCCAAGTTCTCAGCCATCTATTTTCATCCTAAAAGCAGCTCATCTTCAGTGCTGGTGGCAAAATTGTTACAAAGAGGGATTTGCTTAGTGTGCCTAATGTTGAGAGCACCTAATGTTCTGAAAAATGAATTTGGAAAACTTCCCAGCTTGCACATCTGCCCCTAAAACCTAAGAATAATGGACTGGACATGAGAAGGGAGGATTAAGTGAATACTTCCTCTCCTCTGCCTTCCCTTACCTAAACCCATGTGGTGCCTCTGGATGACCTTTATCTTAAGCACTCCCTCACAGAATCCTGGCCACCAGCTAGCTTACAAAAGCAAAAGACCTATCTGACAGGCAGATGTATGGATGTGATACTGCAAATCAGCTGGTTATATGAGCACCATATGTCAGGAGTTGGAAAGAAGGTGCCTTGGAAGAAAATTCACACTATGATTAATTAGTATCTTAAGAGGTCTTTTCTTGCTGCTACTCTTTTTCTTTCTTTTGTGTTAGTGACTCTCATCTTGCCCTGATAATGAAGAAAGGGCATCAAAATCCATGAAGGACTGAACAGTCTCCAAATTAAATAAAGGTGGATAATAGAATCACAGCATTAAAAGATGAAGAGGATCCTCAGATCATCACTTCCTTTTCCTGCTTTATGTGGCTGTTTCACAGAATGTACTTTCTTAACCTCCATCTACTTGGCAGTATGATCCAAGAAGTTTGGTTTCAGCTATTTGCAGTCTGGGACAACCCCAAAGCATAATATATGTCACTGTCAGAAAATATTTTCCTGATAATCAACCTAAATATTACAGGTTTAGGTTGATTAGCTCTCATTAGCTTTTACAACAGACATCAGATGGAATTACTTATTTCATCCTCTGTGTTTAAATCTAGGCATGGAGAAATACATAATGAATTTAAAACAGATCTCCAGAGGACAAACATATCCAACACCTGTTGTAGCTCCACCTACTTATCAAAACTATTGAAACTATAGCTGCTTACCCCTGACCTCAAACTGTCCATTCACATTTCCTCTTGCTGATCACCTTCGCTACCACTGCTTACAACCAGTGATGCTGAAAGCCTGCACACTGGATGTCTGCCTCAAGCAGGTATTTACTAATTTATTTTAGACTTCAGTTAGAAAGATTCCACTGGGGAATGAAGAAGAATTACTAGCTTTTAAAAATATATTAGTACCTCTGATGCAAATTGGAGAACTGAAAGTTTGTGAATGTATTGAATGTGATATTCAAAACATTTATTTTTTAACTACAAAAAGATGACCAAATACTGGGTCAAAATAAAACTCCCTTGGAAATTTGACAGCATCCCCTTTGGTAATAACAGTATCCTCCTCCAAGTATGGACTACTGCTTTAGTGAGCTACTATCCTGGTGGAAAAGACAGTGTAAATACAGTCTGATCCATTTCACACGAAAATAGCCAAGTGTGAAGAGACAGCAAGGAAAATTTGGAGAGCTCAAATGGTCCTTCCATCTTCAGATGGAAAGGGCCAGTCAACTCTAGCCAGCAAGCAATGCCTCGGGGCAAAACTCTCTTCAGCTATCATGCTTAGCTCCAGAATGGACTGTCTGAATTTGACCTTGATGTCTGCATGCGCTGTACGTGCTTCCCAGAGCTTCAGCACTTTGTTTTCAAATATTTTATCTGGTTTGTGCATTTTCAGGTTCAGAATCTTGTTCCCTGAACCAGGGTTTCACTATATTCACTTCCATTTTATACAGAAGGTAGATCCAGTATAAATACATAGTGCACTCCATGGAAAGGTAAAATGGATTCTGGAGGCTGCTATGATCTCCCTTAATGTACCTGCAATAAATGAGTCTCTATCCTCTAGACAATACCCATTCCTTTTAGAAAGTAAGAAATATATCTGTTATCTGATATAAACTTTGAAATTTTAAGTGGGATCACTAACCACAGCCCCAGTACATTGAATGTTAACTGATATTAATTATTGGAAAGTACTAGTACATTTTCCTTTTAGCAAAAGATATTAAAAAACTACGCAGAACAAAATAATTTTTAAGGCAACCACTATGCAGAATTCACTTCTGAACTATTTCGCTTCAAGCAAACCTAGTGTCAGAAAAGTCAAAGTAAGATGAATAAATAAAGATGTTTTTCTCTTACCTTCTAGTTTTCTCCCAGGCCAGTTTGCTCTTGTGGGATTTTTGATGGTGCTGTTCTTAACAAAATTTATCATACCTGAAGGACAAAAACATAGCCAGATGTTTGCCTGTAGACTTTGTAAATACGTGCAACCAATTTTTATCTTAAGCTTGTTCTTCGAATTTGATTGCATAATTTAATTCAATGTCTGGCATTGAATTCTTCTTCTTCTTCATGTACCAGCCACAAAACTGCTGTCTTTTTTCTGTCTAAAAGTGAGGAGATGTTGAATCCTCTCTGAAAAGGTATTAAAGCAGAATTCCATTCATTTTTGCTAAACACAATGTTGTTAGAAGTGAATGGTATGCCCAATTGTACTGACAAAACAAAACATCAGTTATAATAATTATAATAACTACTGCTACTTTGAATTTAGAAATATACATTAGCTAATATAACACAGAAGCTCTTACGACTAAATACTCAGTCATTATTGTGCACACAGTAATTTTTCCATCATATAATGTTTAGATTTTTAAACAAACTCTAGAGAGTCGGAAAAGTAGGCAAAGATAACTGAACTGAGAAGCTTCTACTTAAATGAAATCTATCTATATATAGATATTTATACATACACATGCAATTATGAATAAATAAAACATTTCATACATGTATTAGATTGTGGAAGCATCCCCTAGGAATCAGGCTCTTTCACACTCACAGTAAGATATGAGCCAAAATAAGATTACAGCCATAACCAGCGTGCTGTAGAGTGAACTACCCAGTGAATCAGAGGAGTGCCCATTGGGACACACAGGGACACATGCTCGAATGATGGATTTATGCACACCTTTGGTTGAAGTCCAAGAATCAAAACAAAAAAAATAACACTGTGTTTGCAGTGAATTTTCACATTAGCCATTTTATTAACCACAGGCAGTCCATTAGCTACACTTTTCCCTCCTCTTAAGTGTATTATAAGCTTAGAAAGTTTCCTTATTAATTTGTAAATGCAAGTATTTTTAAGGCCAGATTTAAAGAATCTGACTGTGGCAAAATGAGCATTTGTGGCTAACTTTAGGATGTTGTCCGGTTTTATTGTACAATCCCAATCAGTGAAAAGTGATGTCCTTATGGTTGTCTCAGACTGTGGAGGACACTGTGATGGAAAGAAGAAGCTAACCCATGGGATTTGTCTCATTTCCTAATGGTTCCTTAGGAAAACCTCTCTGCAGTCTCCTTGAGACACTGTAAAATTCTCCTCAACTTCTCTCCTATCACTTCTGTAGCTATCAATAATCTTACCTTCATCACCTTTCTCAACTGTCCCTCTCACTCACCTTTACATGGTGTTGGAAATAGCATTCAGCCTAGTTATATCTTTTTTATACTAAAATAATAGAAACACTATAGTCTAAATAATTAAATAAAAATAATTAATCCTCAGAATCCAGGATAAATAAGCAGAAAGAATATACAGAAAATATATAGTCTATCACTGAAGTACGAAGTCCTGTGCCAAGGCAGTTACAATAAAAGTATTTGAAGGGTCATTTATTTTGTAAAACCATTTTTGTTGTTATTTGGATTTACCAAAATTGCTCATCCACTACAAAATTTTGTCAGCATTATCTAGATTTTAGATAAATGTGTTCATAAAAGCATTATTTGAACTTCCACTTTTGGTTCACTGTCTCTTCTTTTTAGCTCTTCCTTTCATTCAAAACATAATTTTGATCCATTTATTTTTTTTAAAAAATTCTAAGGCACTCCACAAGAAAGTATGGAATACTCTAATTAAAATATTTTTTTTAAAAACATTGTAGAAGCTTATTAAATGGAACAGTTAAATGAATAAATTTTAATCACCTCTAACTACACTTTATCTTTTGGGACTCCTTTTTCATGCTACGCTTTCGTGGTACGCTCAGATGTACTGTTTTCATTCTTGCGTGTTTCCAATCTCAAACACACTGATGGCACTTAACCACCAGTTAATAAGGTTGGCTCCTAAAGCAGCTGATATTCAGCCCAGCAGGGAAACCAGGCCAGGGCTCTGTCCCATCGATAACAGAAATAGTACAGGGTTGTGTCAATTTCTATGCCCTATAATCAGCAGTTTTCTGTGCCAGAGCCCTTTTGTTTGACAGGAGATTTGGATATATCATGCACATGGTATTGATACAAATTCTTTTACAAGGACTTGTTTTCATGTTGAGTTCATCCCTGGCTCTGGTGGATTGCCTTAATTTTGTATTTTCACAATCTCTATTCATTTTGCCACCTGTCCTAAAGGCCCTACTGTGCTCACATTTCGTGATAAAAATACATCAATGAAACACTCATCTTGCTGATTTGGCACTGTAATAAACCTACCCCAAAGCCAGTCCAAAGATGTAAATATGTCTCCAAGCCAATCGTGTGAGTGTAGAGTAGTGATTTCCTTTTACTGCCATAATATGCAGTAGATCCCCTAAGTACAGCTAGTTTGGGAACAAAGAAAGGATCATTCTGTCCTATAACTTTCTTTAATAAATAGGATCTAATGATAACCACATCCCTGTTGGAAAACTCAGGCCACTGATCAGAAACAATAACAAAAAAGAATGCATAAATGCACTATTAGCCAGTGACTATAGACGTATTAGGGTGCAGGATTATTTATATCAGACCTGAAAATAACTGATTTGTAATAGCCTTAGTGTTTCTTGTTCTGCAGCCAACACACCCAAACCATTTTATGTGCAATTATCATGAAATAATACACCAGAACTGGCCAACTGTTTGAAATATTTAGTCATAGATTTACAATTGAAGTCAATTAGTTAAAGATTTTTTTAATAAGTTGATTTCTAAACCATAGCTCTGTGATTAGTTTATAATTATTAATAGAGAATGTATTAGGACAAAATGTGCTTCTTAATTAATTTTTTTTTTAATTTATGTTTACATTGTCTGGAATTATTTATGTCCAATTTCCACTCCTGGAACCAACCCTGCTGTGAAATTGCAGCCTTCTGAAGCATTTGGCAACTGAAAAACCTAGCTATGAAATTTTTTTCATCATTACATTTTTCTCTTTTTCAATTTTACACTTAATTATAGATCACTAAATCAGTTCCAAATAAATGTATAAGATTTTCTGTCTTATGCAGAGTGGTTCTTTATTTACTATCATTGACAGAATGCTGGAACATTCAGAAAGAATTCCTTTAAACATTTCTTTGTTGTACTGCTTACTGTAGAAAATGCAGAATTCTTTAAAATAACTTTACAGTCACAATGCTTGTCAGTAACACTCAATCCAAAATTGCCAAGTCTCCTGTATTTGTGGCAGGTTTTCTTCAGTCCCATACATAATACTTTTCTTTCCTCTTCCTTCACCCCTCTACCTCTCATCTTTTCAACATAAGAGTATCTTTCAGTTCATTTTAATAAGCTCCTTTCTTTTTTTTGGTAATTTTTCAGATCGCTGAGCTTGGACGCTATGGTTCACTGCTAGAACTACAACTCCGAATGTGGTTTCAGTCAAGATGAAACAGAAATAGATAAGAAACAGAAACATAAGGAAAAGATAGGGAAAATAATCCTATTTCCTGTGCCCATTAAAATACAGCAGGAAGACTTTTATTCTCTCCCATGTTGTAATAATTCTCAGGCCAACATTTTACACCTACTTCTTCCTTCTAAACTTTGTTGTAATCCAGAGACAATGCAGAGATCTTGCGCCTCTGGAAGTGTACTGGGAGTGTAGAAAACCACACAAACGGTACTAAATCCATCAATTAGCACCACGCCTTGCGACCATTCACAACCAATATAGAGAGGTACCTATTTTTGTGGGTAATCTGTTAATCAGCATAGGGAAATTCAAATCTGTGTCCCGTTCCCAGGGAAAAGGGGGTCTATACCATTGAGCTAAAGACTCTGAACAGAGGTGCCTTTCCTCAACCCATATAAATGTTGCAAAGACACCAGTAACACACAAACAATATAATTTTTTTAAATTTAGTGATCAGGTTATTAAGCAACAGAACAGGGCAAAATATCTGGATCAGAGTTCCAGCTACTACATCTTTTTACACTTTTAAAATGAGACATTGTTTGGATAAAACACAGAAACAGTTGTTAAGGTCTCCAATAATGAACTGTGCCCGTTTTAGTTTGGTTTTGATTATAGAGACTTTATATTCTTCCTACTTCTCTACCTCAATCAAAATCCATATATCTCTACAGGAATATATCAGCAAGATCACAGATTTGAACCCAAGTTCAAGAATGTTTCTGAATACATTTAATTTTGAGCAGAGTAGTACCCCCAAGGATTGTGGGGGTTAAACTCAATATGTGAACAACATTTACTTTGGAATCACATTCCCCGATTTTGATTGAGAAAAGCAAGTATTAGTTTGATCTTATTTCTGTTAGGTTGGCAAATGTAGTGCCAAACAGATGCAGTGAAGTGGACTTTATTCCGCCTTGACTGCCATCAGTGGGACAGAGGCTATGTCTAGGCCACCCTGTAGACCCAGCATGTGCATCACCACTTGTAACCCAGGAGGGAGAGGGTGACACAATTCATGAAGATGATGAAGTGACAAATGATTCACCGCTGTAGTTACAGAGATTTGTTATGTGCTGATAGGCAAAGACAAAAGACCATCTTAAACTTCCAGCTCCAACTTCCAGTCATATTAAAGACATTAGGATGAGGGAAAAGAGAATTGATTTTTTTTTAATGAATTGAGCATGGTGGAGACTGTTGAGAGAATGTACATCTAAACCTCACAGAAGACCTATTCCAAAGACTTTTACAGAGCAGCGGTTCAGTTAATGACGCAGAATATATAAAGAAAAAAATTACACACTATAATGAAACAGTAATGGCCTCCCTGCATAATGTGAATTTATCCCTGTGATACAGAATAGGTGGAATCAATCACTTGACTCAGTCTCACCTCCACTGTGCTGAGAAAGCACAAAAACAGCAGCTGAGGAGCATGAATGGTGGGGCAACCAGGAGAAAAATAATGAATTAAATTAAATTAAACAGGAAATAAAGTGGCTGAGAGTTTTTATCTTTCTCCAATAACAGATCAGTGGGCTAGAAAGCCAGCCCTTCAGTAATGAGGGTTTCATTTCTGTTTAGGAGCTTGTTCTGCTTATAGTGACTCCAAGCCAGAATTCCTACACAGAATTCCCAATAGAGGCCACTAGCATTTCAATAACTTAGAGAGTGCCTGTATTGGATGGTACTGGACAATGATGGATCATCATTTCAGTAAGAGCTGGGCAGTGCTCCAAACACTTGCTAAAGCAGCATACCTAGGTCCCTACACTCTCCAGTCACTATGGAGATACTTTACACAACAAACAGTGCCAAAAGACAACTGTTTTTCATTGACTTGTATTTCACATAACCACTACTTTTTGTCCTATTTTTTTCTAAATCTATTGTTTTACCAAACAGGAAACAATTTGTCTCTATTTTAAATAACTTCTCAAGAGGACATTTGAAGGAGATTACTTAATTGGTATGTCCTGATGTTTCTTTTCTTCTTGTTATGGCGTTATCAAACTCCTGCTTCCCACAATTATAGACTGTAGCTGAATTAACTCCTCATCATTTATGATTAGTTGCTCAAAAAAATACCTATATGTCACTGTTCATAAAATTCTCAGACAGTTAAGCTGCTTAGTCCTCTTCAGTGTGGGGTGTTTTCATATTACATTTTTATGAAAAATAATCCTGCCTTACATGTTTTCAATTGGGAATAAAATCCTCATAAAATTAAAAAAATGATTCTACCATAATTAGAAATTCTCTTAATTCTATAAATTTCAAGGTACAGTACTGCACACTCTAAGAAAAATATAAATCTAAAGATTTCATCCCAATAATTTCAATTTGTTGCTTCATTTATTTGTGAGAAAACAAAACATTTATTTATCAAGAAGACATTATTATAGTCTTATAATGATTATCAAAGACACATACAGGCTCAGAAGTGCAGTCCATGATAGTTTTCTAGGCAGTGAACCAGACTGAAAAATCCTCAGTCTGTTCTCAGATATCCAGAAAGCATTTCCTGTGATATTGAGCAATGGTTTATGCCTTTCCATTTCCTTTAGAAGAAAGAAATTTCTATATTTCTTTTATTTTCATATTACACTTTTCTTATACAGTGCTATCCAGTGCTGTTCAGTGTCTGTAATAAAAATAACTCATTAACTCCTCCCTCTACCTTTTGGTGAAACTTCTCTCAGTGATCAGAGAAGCAACCTGGCCAATAACAAGAAGAAATATGTAAATCATTCAGTATTTTAATCTTTTGAAGGTCCCACCAGAGCATATAAATAAATTAATTACTATAATTCCTATCATCGCTATCATCAGTACTGATTATAACAGATTATAACCTCATAACATTTTCTCCAAGTGCCTCATTTTCCTGAAGTAGAATTCTCATCCCTCAAATGGGAGTTTTAGGTCCAAGCAGGAATCAACTGTTGTAGCGTTTGTGTAAACCAAAAAGTAGTAACGAGCTAAAAACCTGCTAATTTTCAAAGTTTAGAGAGAGTAGAGCTATAAACCCAAAAGTGCTTGTGAATGTCATGATAGCTGACAGTTATCAAAACTAGAGCCAGTATTTTAACTTAAAACCAGTTTTAAAATGTGGGAATGTAGCTGATCTGTGAATCACCTGTTAGTGAATATCAGGAGCATAGACTGAAATAATCATTTAATGTAGAAAGATTTCTGAATGAACCCTGTATAACAGGAAGAACCAGTCTGTCTTCCAAAATGAAAAATTCTGCCTCTTTGATCTATCATGATTTTTATAGGTATCAAAAAAGCTACAGGGAAATTGTTTGAACTTTCATTTATTACTTCTTTGAACTTTCAGATAATTATTGGCAATATTCCTCAACGTTAAAGAAAATGAATAGGTTAAGAATTTTTGTGTGTAACAAATAGTTTCCAGGACTGAAATACAAAATCAGGAAAATCTCATCAAATACTAAGAGTGACAAGAGGAGACAAAAATGCTTTTTTTAACACCAATCCGAGATTTAATACTTATCTGAAAACTGTAATTTGTCCTCTGTATTTCTCTCAATTTTTAACACTGATAATATTCATCTGCTGAACAACAGCAAGGTTGGTTGCTTGGCCTTTATTTGTGGAAGAGTTTTTGCACATAAATTAATTGGCTAATTTTAAGAAAACCCACAATTACTGAAGCTCTGCACAGTTAATGATATCTTAGATTGTCTATACAGAATATTGTTTATCTTCCTTAAGATGTGTACAAGCAGATGCTACTTTTTTTCAAATTCAGAGAAACGATTTACAGATAATATCCAAACTTTCATTCATCAGTAATATTTGAAGTAGAGACAATTTTCTTTACTATTTTTATTTTTTCCAGGAAAGATTATGTCCCCTCCCTTACCTTCCCCTTGTCAGCCACTCCTACCAAGAGAAGAGATTTGAAGGACTGAAGGACACCACTTATGTAAAAACAGCAGATCAGCAAAGTATAAAATAAAACATTGGAACATTTCTGTGAGAAATATACTGTTTGGTGTAAAGAAAGACACAAGTATTTCATAAAATAAAATATTACTAAAAAAATATAAAATAAAATAAAATAAAAATCACAAGTATAATGTTTCTAGCTCTTTTTATCACTATTAAGTATCTTTCTTCAGAGGAACTGGAATGCTATGTATGAGCATGTTAGTCTCTTTCAAAGTGCTTTAACATCAAGCGCTGCATGCAGCATTTTTCTAACTGACCAAATGCAGCATGTGCTATTAAATTAAAGTTCTTTCTGCCTTCTTCTCAGTGGCTCTCAAGGTTGGGTTTTTTTCACAGAAGTCTCATGAGAAACCAAAGATGTCTACAGATGCCTGTGTCCTGAGCTGCAATGTTAAACAATTCTTACTATTTTTTTTGTTGTATCAGTCCCACAGTACCTTCCCAGAGAAGTTGCATTCAATCAGTGTAAGCTGTTTCTAGTGATGTGACTCCTAATAACTAAACAGTTTTGTGCTATCTTTGGAAAACAAACCAAAACAAACCCAGAACTTTACAGTCACAAAAACTCCTGAGTTAAAGATACCCAAACTCCGGAGAGAAAGAACCAGTGGATGAGAAAGAAGACTAGAATTTCTGTATGGTTTTTTGAACCAGATGGATGACATATGCAACTATAAAGACTTGTCTTCAGAAAAAATTATTCTTAGGAGAAGAATTGTCCAGTTTCTGTGACACAACTCCACAAATTCTTTTAGCTCAGATTAGAAGTGAATTTTGCCGAGCTAATCTCCAAATTCTCCCAACAGATTGTTCAGGCAAATTTCAGCCTTCCCAGATGAAACAAAACTGGAAGGTGCATTTCAGGAATGCGGACTCTGACTCTGATCTGTCATTAAGGGGTACAGTCCCTGGGTCAGATGAGAGATCACCACAACTGAAGTCCCCAAAGTACTTGGGGGAGTACTTGGCACAAGTTTCATTGTCTGGGTCCTCTCCTGTACTCACCACCAGTCTCCTGCCTACCTTACACCCAAACTATATCTCATAAATTTGGATGTAAGGAGGCCATGAAAGATTACAACAAAAGCATTTCATCAGAAATCAATTACATTAGCCAGGCAAATTTGCCCATGGTGAGGAAATGCTGGTCATTCCAAGACATCCTCTTGGGCCATCGGAGACCTCCTCTGATCACAATAGAATTAAAATTTCTTTTTAAAATTAAACATATTTAAATGGTAAAATGTGTCAACTGCTTCCTTTAGGAAGGTATAGAAAGTGCAGATTAATACCTGAGCAGGTATAAATACTATGTTCATGAAACCTTGGTAGAAACAGTTGGAAAATGTGGAGGGGAACTGGGGAGACACAAGAAACTATCCCACCTGCAAAAGAGAATTGCCTTCTTCTACCAAAAAAAAATTTTAAATTATTATTTTTCAAAAGAGAAAACTTTTTTCAGCATTTCCCTAGAAAGCCCTTAATAGAAAACTCACCAACAATAAAATTCCATAATTAATGGAGACTAGCATGGTGCATAATGACCCTCTTTGTAATGCTGCCATTATGGTGACAGTGAATTCTACATAAATAATCTTATCACTGTGCTAAAGAGTACCAGAAAGTAACAGCACATATGAGACTATAATCAGACCTCTGGGACATGGCTGCAGGTAAAAAACAGGATAGAAAGAGATTAAATAGACAAAGATTCAGTTTCAAGGTCAGGATATCTACCTGGGGGAGTTATACATGGCCAAAGTGTCTAAGCACCCATTACAGTTGATGAATATCTTGTCGATACAGTCAGTGGTGCCTAAAGAGCCCTCAGCTGATCAGCAGCTGGGTGTGTCCTGGAGGATGAGCTGGTGGCCCTCAGCCCAGTGGAAGAGGTGCCATGAGATGGCACTGGTGAAGTACAGCTGCATGGCACTGGCTCAGCCTTACCAAGAAAAATTTGTTACAGAGGTGTGAGAAAGTCTGTGAACTGCAAGTCTGCGAGACAGGCTAAGTGGAAACATGGAGGGTAATTGCTGAGGTAGTAAAAGCTATTTTAGAATCCAAGTGCAAAAAATACTGATGTGAAGAGGGATAAATTCCAGGGGGAATTAAAGAGGCAGAAAAAAGAAGGACAATCAAGTATTATCAACCAGTCTGTTCCAAGGAGCAAAGCAGACCCACATCTCTCCACAGGGCTGGAGACTGGCAGACCAGAAATGACCTGCTGGGTGCTTTGGGTGACAAGCATATTCCTGCTCAGTCTGGTACACCACAAGTCCCAGACATGCTGCCCATGTTAGCACATTATGGAAAGATGGCTGGGGGTAAAATTAGAGGAAACTGAGAATTTATATTCACATCCTAACAGAAGTTACAACAGTACAGAAATTATAGGGTAAATTACAGTTGCTGCTCCCTGGATGGAATGCAGTTGCCACGTGAAACCTATTCCAGGATGATTCCCCACACCCACAACCTGCAGCCATAGCACCTGCTAAGGGGGATGGAACTGAGGGTGGAGCAGGGTGGAGACACCACGACCAGGCTCTGCTGAAATCCTTACAGGGAGGATTCAATGGTACTTTGCAGCTGAAAAACTGCATAGCACCTGTGAGCCAGGGGAGAGAGGTCCTGCTGCTGAGCCAACAACTGTGGTGAAATCACTCTTCTCAGATTAACTTGGTTCATTATAACCTAACTGTAATATTAACAAACACCTCCAACCCAAAACTACAACCTCCGAGGTAAGACCACCCCTCACTGGGCTGTGCTCTAGATTTTATTGACTGTACCTTCTTAAAGAAGGAGAATTTTACACCAATCTTTAACAAAGGTATGCATGACTAGAGTCACACAGGCTCCAGCTAAACGCAAAGAAATAGTAAGTTGAGAATGGAGAAAAGTTAGGGAAAACTCCATCATAGCTGCTGGGATCAGTCGAGGGGCTGAACCTGTCTTCTCCCTTGTAGGGACACCTACTGGGTAAGAACCACACTCTATGTGTGCTGATTGCTTTTACTGGGGTTTAGAGCTTGTCTGTGTGTTGCTTCGAATAGGTTTTTGCAGTCAGACACTGTCACTGACAGTCCTCAAGGCACCTGTCACAATTTTATATTAATAAAGAGTGCTATTCCATAAACTTTTGGTGGGAGTCCTTCACAGGTGCTAGCAGTTATTGGTAGTAGGGAACACACACAAATGAAGACCTGCTGAGGTCTTGCCGTATTTCCCTGAACAAGTCAGTCAAACCACCCCTTGATCCATCAGGACTGTTCAGTGAAGGGTCCTCCTAATGGGACACTGACAGACTGGTCAGGCACAAGGATCTCAGTTTTCCTGGGACGCTGACAGACAAATCAAATACTAATGGTCGAGTCCATCTCCCCACATTAGGGTCGAAGAAACCTCCGTTTTTCACATGACCCACATAAAAAACTTGTGTTCCTGTCTGTGTTCCGCTCCCAAAGTAATTTGAGGCATGGTAAAAGGCACCCAAAGACCAGTAACACAGTGAGGGAAGGTTACCGGTTCAATAATTGTAAGAGGAACTTAAATATTCTATGCATGTCAACCCTTGACTAAAATTGAGTTGCTTCAAAAGGGTCATCTCTTTTCATTTTAAGACTTAGATTTTACCAGGCCTAACCTCCAGCTGCTAGTTCGGAGGGGTGACTGCATTTGGTTTTTATTGTAATAGGGCGTACCTTCTTCTCCTGATGCCTTCAGTCAAACCTCTCCAACTATCAGGTGCCAAACAGCCTGCTTGGGAAGTGGGCTGTTGTGATTTGAGAAAGTAACAAAATTATACAACTGGAAAAACTCTGATTTCCATCTTCTTAATTATCTTTTTCCTCTCCTTCTCCCTGCATGCTCTTTCTCAGTTCAAAATAAACTTTTTCTTAATTGTGGCGGGTTGATTAAATTGGTTTCTGTTTTGTCCTTTACCCTTTCTCGAGTGGAAAGGAGACCACATTCTTTATGTGCTTGTAAATAATAAGATCTACCTTTTCTTACTTTCCCCTCATGAAAGCTTATTTTCTCATTCCCTGGGCATGTGCATGATAATGCAATATAACAAAGCAGGGCACAACCCAGGAAGTTTTCTTCTCCTCTTTAAGAAACTATTTTGTGCCTTTACTATTTCCATTCCTGGCTTAACTATTGCCTACTAAAGATGCAAAAGTAAAAGTTCATTTTGAGAGCTACTTTCAGATTAATGAGTTCTCTATTATTATAAGGATGCTTTTTCTGTAAGCATCTACATATGGGCCAAGTCTGATACCACAGAAAGGCAAATTAGAGGCAAACTCTGCTTCACTTCCCACTGCCTGCAATAACTTGCTTTTAGAGAATGTCTCCCAGAGGATGGAGTCATGCCTGCTTCATGGGCTAAGCTTACTGCATTTACCACAGACACAGATTAACAGTCCTTACCACTACCACCATCCTATTTTATTTCAGGGTGCCACCCCACTGTTGCCTGTGAAACAACTGGAAAATGCAATGACTTACTGTGATAACACTATCTTTGCATTTGGGTTTTATTAAACTGTGAAAACTAAGGATTTCCAAATGTTGAAGTTTTACATACTGAAGTGATGCAATGCATTTTCTTAAAAAAAACCAAAATTATGTTTTCCACAGTTTTCTATCTGTTGAGGTCTAATTTAAGAGATCTGTTTCAGACTGATAAAACTGGAAACATTGTTAAGTGTGAGCAAACACACTTTTTCTGTTCAAAATTATCAAAGACTCATAGCATATCTTCTGGAACTTCTGGCTTTTTCTGTGTAGGGCAGACTGAGATCAGGAATAGGGAAAGCATTTCTTTGGCTCAGATCTAAGCTGAATGAGTATAGAACTTTGTTAGTTTTGATTAGTTTTCTATACTGACAGCAAAAATATTCCTGACAGCTAAAAAAAATAATTTTTCCTTTAGTCTCTCCTACTCAAAAATAGACCAAATTATTATAATAATAAGAAACCTAAATTATTGATTCATTAAATAAGTTTGTCTCATGAGCATAGTCTTGAGCTAAGTAATTCTGAAATGGCATTTATGGAATCAACTCAAGTTGATTCACTTGAGTAGCAAGGAAGAAGATGTGTTGTGAGTATAATAGTATATAACTACATATAACTATTTGTAAAATAGTTGCTGGCAGCATCTAATGTGAAGAAAGGGCAGAATTAGGAGGAGCAAGGTTACCTTATTCAATGCCAGCATCTAATTTCAAGATGACTGCATTTTCAGATAAACTATAGGTCAATGAAAAAACAGTCAAAAAACCAAGAGTTCCTGATTTGAAACTGTTCAAAGTGACTTCACCTTAAAAAGAGAACATGAAGCAGCACTCTGTTAAAGTCTGAATACATGCATGAAGAGGAATTTGAATAGGTATTTAACAGCTGTTATTGATTATGTTGTTTGCAAAAAATAAACAAGCATAAAGCATAAAAAAATAAAATTAAAAAAAAAATTGCCCTTGAAAACTCGAAATCCTGCACACTGTGTAATGATAGATGAAATATATCAAGACCCCTGACAAAATTTTATGTGTGTTCAACCCATTTTTTTTTACAAGGCTAGGAAAGCCGTGCACTGAATTTCATATGGTTCCTGCCTGAGCCTCTCTTCAAAAGCATCTTTAAGCATTTGCTTAGCTTCAAATACTTTTATGGAATTTATTATATTGTGTGACTTGCGCATGTGCTTAAGAGTCTGAATAAAAATCACTTTAAGTATGTGCTGTGTTTGACTAAACTGGACTGTAAATATATCTGGTGCTTTTCCCAGTGGGAAACAGAACCTGGCAAGGTTGTTAATTAAGGTCTAAATTAAGCTAGTCATCTATGTTTCCTTGTCACTGGAGGGATGATTGCTCTCCAGAGGTGATTTTTTTCCCCGGCACAGAGCCGTTCCATCTGGACAAGTTTAGACAGCCGTAATTTTTAGATGGCTCCCATGAAGACAGTGCAAAGCCAGGACTGATTTAAAAATGCTACCTCAGGGTCCAGCAGGAAACTGCCAATACCAACATGAATAACATCCCTGCTTATCATGTCACTCACACTGCTCCTTCTTCTTCAGCAAGACCAGGAATGTCTTCCATCTGCTTGCATGCACAAAAACCAAGCAGTACAATGTCGTTGCCCCTCCTAAAAGTTCATATTCTTAATTGCTTTTTTTAGCATAGGCTGATTCTCTGAAATATTTTGAAAAAGACGACATCAGGCAGCAGTTCAGGACTAGAAAGAAGCTGGAAGTAAGCAATGACTGAAGCATCTCAATACAAAAAGGAATAAGATTTGGGATTCATCTTCATCCTCAGCAGGTTACCTGCTCGGTCTGCCACTTTTCATGGAAACCAGTCTGAAAAGGTAATTTTTTTTCCTTTCTGTTGTTCAGGAAACCAAACAGTTCAATCCAGGTGTGGATTACAGTGCTGAGAGGAAGCAACCTAAAAGTTATCCCCAGCAGTGTCTGAGTGAGATGTCAATGTTGCACCAATGAAAGAGTTGTGACAGTGGCAGAGCCCAGAACCAGCAGACTGTCTCACAGAAAATACTAACTTTCTATCTTTGGCTGAATCCTAAATTAGATAAATGTTTTAATGTACCACACACTTCTTCACAAAAGAGGGACAAATAAATACATTTCAAGATTATAAAAGGAGGATTTTGTGAGAGCATATTAACTGTTATGTAGAGATTGGAGCTCGCGGTGAGAAAGACACACTCTTGCCTCTGCTCAGCACTGATAATGTCAGACCTGGAATACTGTGTTCAGTTATGGGCTCCCCTGTACAAGAGAGTCATGGACACACTGGAGAGAGTCCAGTGAAGGTCTGCTAAAGTGATCATACTGGGGCATCTCCCCTTTGAAGAAAGGTTGAGAGAGCTTGGACTGTTTGTTCAGCCTGAAGAAGTTTCAGGTGAGATCTCATCAATGTATGTAAATAGTTGGAGACGGGATGCAAAGAAGGCAGAGCCAGCTTCTTTTGAGTATGCCTAGAGACAAGATGAGAGGCAATGAGCACAAAATGAAACACAGGAGGTTCTATTTAAACATCAGAAAGGACTCTGCCCTGTGAGGGTGATCAGGCACTGCCACAGGTTGCCATGGGAGGTGGTGAGTTCTCCCTTCTTGTAGATATTCAAAAGCCACCTGGACATGGCACTGAGCAACTGGCTCTAGGTGGTCCTGCTTGAGCAGGGAGGTTGGGAGATGACCTCCAGAGGCCCGTTCCAACATAAACCATTCTATGATTTGGTGATTCTCCCTCCTGTGTCGTTTGTGTGGTAAAGAGCTGGTGCCTGCCTGGGGGTCTGAGCAGTGACCTCAGCTCGATCTACACTAGGAAATAAAATGTGTGGTGGTCTGTCTGCTCATACTGAGACCAAGCAGTGCAGTTTACTTCATTCTATACAGATCAACTCTGTTCTTCCTGAAATAAGATGGTTTCATCTATTCTGTCCATGACTTCTATTAAATCAAAACCTAGCATTATTTGGGATAGTGCTAAGCGGCAAAACCAAAAAATGTGCCAAGGAATGCACTGTTGATTACAGACTATGAATAATCCCATGCTAATGCTGGGACTATGTCCTGGGCTTGTTCAGCGTAATGGTATAGATATAGCTTTTATATTTATAACAAAGTAAAGGACATAAAATAGAGCTTTAATTTTACTGTATTAATATTTAGCATCAATTTCCTAAGCAACACCTTATCCAGCACTAAATCTTATAATGATGCCCTTGGCTTGATATCTAACCAATACTTTGTTTGTTAGTAAGATCGTGGTCTTCCTACTCTGTTTTTGGTGTGAGATGCTGCCAAGAAAATCAAGAAAAATTTTTAAAAATACATTGTTTGTCACTACTGTCATCAGATTTGCATCTATAAATGCAGATAGGGCTGATATCTCTTGAAATTTATTTTACTTTCATGTACTTTTTTATTATAAGAGCCCCAAACCTTAAATGTGAGGAATAAAAGGCTGCTTTCTGTTGTGTTTCTGAAGCCTACTATTAAAAATGAAAATACAATTTAGAAAGCTACAACTATTTTTGCCTGAAATCTCTATATATCTGTATCATTAAATATTTGTTTTATAGGAATATGTTTTGTATGTATTTCAATAAGCATGCCTGAAAAGCACATTTATAAGCATGACAAAATATATTATGCACCACTGATTAAAGGGAAATACATGTTATAATTAGGTATGAGCAATATCAGAAATGCTGGGTGAAGAACAGAGATAGAAGGATTTGTATATTTTAAGGCAGGGATTTGTAACTCTCATATTTGCCAAAGGAAAATAGTCACTCCAACTTTATCTTTTAGTTTGAAAATGTATTACAATTATTTGCTTTCCTTCTGGCTGCACTGGTATCAAATTTAGAGATCCGTATTCTTACTAAAATTAGTCATAGTTTTGACAAATCAAGTCTCTTGTTTCTCAGTGTCAAGCAAGAGTAAGTGTTCTTCAAATACTCAAATACATGAATAATTACAACTTCTTAAAATATAATTTAATATGTACAGCTCTTGGTTTTGAATATGGACAATGTAAGATACAAAGCTATAATTCAAGAATATTTTTACTACACTTTCAATTCAGACTGCCATCGAAAAACTGATGCATCATTCTTCAAAGAGCCTGTTTTTCTAGGAACTAACGTATATGAACCTTTTCTCAGATACAGCAAACTGTCCTTCAGAACAACAGTCACGCTAACAGGAAAGGTCACCTTCACTTCAGCTATAGATTAAGTATAATTTCATTGGTATTTCTTTTGTTACATCCTGATAAATTTATTTAAGTTGATGTTGAGCAGAGGAGTTATGGTTTGGCTTCCGCGTGAGCGTGAATTCGTCTCTCAAAACATACAGGGTAGCCAGATTTTTTTCTTTTTAACAACTACCTGTTAACACTTTACGGCTTTTAAACTTTAAACAAGGAAAGAACCTCAAATTAAAATTAATAGCTTCTACCCTACAATTTCAATTCAACTCCAAGCCTCCATTTCTTCCTTCTTCCTCTGCCTTAGTCATTTCAGTACAGATATTGACTTTGCAAGGAATATAACCTTTCATCCAATTTGTCCAGTCTACATGCCTTTGAAAACGAGGAGCTGTGGTCAAGGTATAGATCACTGGAGTGGAAAGCTGGATTCTCATCTTAGCTTTGCCTTGACAGTTTGTGAAATCTGTGCAGGATTCACTGAAGTTTATTTTCTGAAGGTATAAAGGGAAGAAAAATAACCCCTATTATTTTCTCAAGTGCTTTTGGGATTTAGAAATGTGAAATGGAATGTTAGACTGTGACATCCACAAAAAATATTCTTGATATTTCTGTAATCCCTGTAGATACACTTACTAAGACACAGTTTGAATGAACAAATATCAGAAGATCAGAAACACCTTATATTATATGCATATAACTCAACAAAGCAAGTAATATTTCATGCTGATAAATATTGAAGACATTTTAAAAATTGGAGTTCTCTTTAAATTGGGATTCTTCCACTAACCAGAAAGTTTGAATTTGTTTGGTCATTGATGGAAATGAGAAAAAAAAATTCTTTCTAGATTTCACTTTTCTGGGATGTTTTCATTCTGGCATAGACTTTCTGTTTATATTGTAGGCTGATAAACATCATAAGTTACCTTGTTCACCCTTATATGCTCATTACACAGATAATTATTTCAAATGCTCATGTCAAACTCCAGGTCGCTTATTTTTTAAAACATAAGAAAGAGAATGTAGCATGCCTGAAAAATCACTCCGCAGTCTGGACTCTGTGTAGATCAAACAGTCCTTCTGATTCTCCTGAGCTATGACATCTGGCCTTTAGATAGAAATTTTCTTACGAAAGGTGGTCTAAGTTCTTGAATTGGCTGGTGCTTCTTCTCCAAATTGTAAGAAACCCCAAGAATGCTCCATCCAACATTCATCTATGCCCTTTTCTATGTCAAATCTCTCTCACTGGATCACTCTGTTCTGGAAGATGTCTACACTGTGACTTCCATTGGAAGAGCCCATTATTTAACTAAAGACAGACACTGGGACAAGGATGTGAGTAGGGACTAAAGCAGCTCCAATTAATCATCATCTCCTCCATCTCACCTGCTGTGGTGAGATGAGAAGACATAAAAAATATTATTTCTCTTTTTCTGGTGTAACCAGCTCAAGTTTCCTCATTAGGAGAAAACAGTTTTGGTGCAAGGCTGCAA
This sequence comes from Falcunculus frontatus, assembly GCA_013398115.1. Classification (NCBI taxonomy): domain Eukaryota; kingdom Metazoa; phylum Chordata; class Aves; order Passeriformes; genus Falcunculus; species Falcunculus frontatus. Next base: position 2,917,414 of record VZRV01005576.1, on the reverse strand, counting down.
GAAGCTGCAGGAGTCAGGGGAATTGCTGGAAACATGACTGCAGAGGAAGTGTACATATAGAGTGCTTGGAGAAAAGTGTTCATCCGCCCCAAACATAGACTGAAAGTGCTGTGGATGAAGTTTGAGTGGGAGAACGGAAAGTAACCTAATTGATGGGAAAATAGAGGAAACACTGAGAGCTGGACTGTGAGATTTCTCGGGAGGATATACTACACTGAGGCCACAGCCAGCTTTGCCAGAGGTCAGGCCCAGGTCAGTTCTGCAACGGAACGGGGAGAAGTGGACATCACTCCAGAGGAGGCTGGATGTCAGCACACAGCTATGCTGGGGGTTCAGAGAGAAGCAGCAGCAGCTGGGAGGATGACCCAGTTAAAACACAAAAAAGAGGCTCAATGATGACATTTGAGAACAATGTCTCTGAGAGATGTTAAGTTATGGCTGAAGCTGCCCTGTTGGAAAGATTCATTAACCTTCATCACAAATTATTCACTTAGCCCTGAATTTAATCAGTAACCTTTTACTATGCCATAATATAGAAATAGTAAGGTTTAAATTCTTAAATTAAATTAAACATTTAAATTAAATATTATGAAGTTATATTCTGGTGTGGTCCTAACCAAAGTAGAGTGGATATTTAGGAATATCACTGGGTAAATATTCACAGATATTTCAAGCTACACACTTTTAACAGCTGACACTCATTAAAATTATATATCTTTATATTTCCATTTTCAAAAAGATAAAAGCATCAAACAAAGTATTGACTTCATGTTCATTTAAATGGTTTGTTAACAGAATCACAGAATATGAGGTTGGAACAGGATCTCAAGGATCATTTGGTCCAACCTTTCTTGGTAAAAGCATGGTCTAGACAAAATGGTCCAGCACCCTCTCCAGCTGAATCTGAAAAGTGTCCAATATCAGGGAATCCACCACTTCCCTGCAGAGATTATTAGAAGGGCTGATTGCTCTCACTGTGAAAACTTTTTCCCTTGGGTACAATCAGAGTGTCCCCAGAATTAACTTGTACTCATTACCCCTAATCTTTTCCATGTTACTCCTTCTAAAAAGGAAGTCTCCATCTTCTTTGTAGCCACCTTTTAAATGCTGGAACATGGTGCCAGGGCCTTCTCTAAGTCTTCTTCCTTCAGAGGTGAGCACACCCAGATCTCTCAGCCTTTTCTCATACCTCAGGCTTCCCAGTCCTCTGATAATCTCTGGACCCATTCTCTGGACCCTCTCCATTCTGTTCACATCATTTCTGTATAGAGGCGACCAAAACTGAACATAGTATTCCAGGTGTGGCCTGACAAACACTCAGTAGAGTGGGATAATGCCTTCATCTTCGCTGGTGATGCCCCTGTTGATGCACTCTGTTGGCTTTCTTTGCTGCAGCAACAAATAGGTTTTCTTGTACTTATTTTCCAAAGTTTGTTAGGTTCTAAGATGATGTTTTCAAGACATAAAGCTTCCTCTCTGTCATCTAATCAGATCTTTGCCTCCTCCTCCTTCTGGCTTATGATGGGAAGTCATAGCCTCCTGTTTATAAGATCATCAAAGCAGTTACCTGACAAAACTTGCAGCCATTACTAATGACGCAAATGTAAAACGTAAAACATTCAAGCATATGTAGAATTGACTTTAATTAAATCTTGTCAAAGGAATAAATTTTCAAAGATTTGAATGTATTGCCTTGCATGCCCACAGCATGCAAGGCAATACAATTGTGCTTTTCTAAACAAAGGCACTTCATGTCAAATTAATTTCCAATCTAAATAGATTAACAACTGTCCCTCTGGTACCCCATTATATATCCTAAACTATGCATAGGGAAAAAAACAAACAGAACAAAACAAAGGAAAAAAACCAAACAAACCAAAACCCAAAAACAAACAGACAAAAACCAACCAAAAAAAAAAAGATCCAAAAAATAAAGAGAATAAGTTTAACCAACCACTCTCATAAAAAATAATGATTATAAAAACTGAACAAACTCCCATTGTACCAAGATGGATATATTATCAGGAGATTAATGAGACATAAACCCTTTCTCTCTGAAATCTGTTTCAGAGCTGGTTGTCATGACACTGGACCAGCTAAAAAAAACAAAAAAAATCGTTATTAAAAACATCAGATTACTTATGTGAATAGAGTTGGAGCTTCAGTTCATTCCCTAATGGACTTGTAACTCACAATATGTAGAAAACGTGAAAAATCAGGTGGAATTCTCTCTCATCCAAAAGCACATCTCATACCATTCTAAACTTTAAACAGCTCCTCTTCTTCCGTCAGTAGCTTACTGTGTTTGATTTTATTCATTTGAGATGTGTTAAACCCAAAGCCAGAGTGTTTATTACATATATAAATATTTATGTCATGATTCACACAAACTCCCCAATTTCTTCTTTTTGTTGTTCTTTTATACTGTACATAAGACAGAAAAAAATCAGGCCCCAAAGCTGTCCAAGCTAAAGGCAAAGAACTATAAAACATAAGTGGGGTGGAGACTTTTTACATCCCAGGTGCACTACGCAGTTCTCTTCTTTAGGAACAGGGCAAAGAAACAGAGAAGAAACATATCTTTCACCTTGGGGAACACAGGAAGTCCCATAGAAGTCTATGGCAACTATCAAAATTAATCCCTAAATCCCTGGTAAATTATGTTCTCTGCACAGATTTCTTACTGTATACAGTCACTCTTTTTCTTATTACTATATGCTTGTTTACATAGCTAAAACTAATGTTAATGAAAAACAGTTGTTCACGTTCTCACGTGACTAAAAGGAAATGTCAGATTGTATTAGCCTGCACAATCTCAATTCTTTCCCTTTACATTTCTATTCTTTTCACTGAGTGAGGCAGGTATTCTATTGGGGAAAAAAGACTGGTAAGTGTATATGTAGAGTTCATAACATACTGTATACCCACACAGTTTCTGAATTGAAACTGGGAAAGGACCAAATAGATATGTTCATTTTCTAATTTTTGACTTCTGACTTCACAATTTTCAAGTCTTCCATCTTTGTCAAGGAGGCTATTAACTTGAAGTGAGGATGTGGTTCTAGTTCCAGGTAAAAATAAGAGAACCCAACCCAGTTTCAAGGAGTTCCTGCTATGATGAAGAACATCATTCCCAGAGAACTCCTGCAAGAGAGAGCTGTATACGAACTTCAGGAACAGATTCAATCCTGTTTTCACTTTGTCCACTCAGACTTCAGTCCCATGACAACTGAGCTGCCAAAGCTCCAGCAAAATAAATTTTGTTACTACTGCTTTTAAAGTGGCCTATTTCAGGCCTATAAATGTTGCCTTTTTTTCACTATTGTTCCATTAAACTGCTAAAGCTTTCCTAGAAAATGCAATTGAGGTTGGAAAGACCAATTTCTAAAGGTGCATAATTGAATGAATGCAAAGCAATGAAAACACATATGAAAGAAGCTACGGAATAAAGCTTGAGAGCTTTCTCTCTTAAAAATCCAGAAGTTCAAAAAATCACTTAACAGATGACAGGTTCTAGAAAGGCACCAAAATACATACAGGAAATATAAATAAAAATGCACAGAAATCTAATGTAAATTGTTAAATTAAAAATAAGTAGATGAAAGTATAAATTTTCCTCAATTCTGCTCTAAAGCTTCAAAACGGAGTTCAATTTCATTATAAAACTCAGGTTGTCTGCTTTACATAATGATGGATTTTATTACATGTGGTGAGGTGCTGAGCAGCTGTGTTGTTCACAGATAGACAAGAAAAAAAATCTGATCACCATCTAGAAAAGATTTATTGACATGTTAAGAATACGTAAAAGCATAGAAGACAATCAGGACTGCAAGTCTTCATCCGAGGTGGGTCAGCATCTTTCTTCATTACAGACCCATAGGAAAAAATAAAAACATCCTAAAAACATCGCAGGGCTTTTTAACACACACACACACACACAAAAATAGCAAACACCCTCCACCAACATTCTGTTGTAACCTATATTTAATTCAAACAGGTGTAAAAAAAGCTGTTATTCACCATCTCAGATTCAATGGATAAGAGCAGAATCCTTACTGGAACCAAGATCTGTAGGCCTGCTGAGGATCAGTATGAAGGGCTAAAAAGGATTTATCAGTGAGCAAATGAGCACTTGTGAAATATCTTAAAGAAATGTGCTTTGACTTTTTAATAGACAGTTCCTTCGTATCCCACCAAATATGTGCCATAGAGCATTTATTTTCTTAAAGTTTTTAGCTGTATTTCTTTCATCCTGTATTCTTCATATTTCATTTTATTTACTCCCTGTGCTAGTGCAGCAGCAAAAATATTCTTAGGTCAAAAAAATACTAAGTAACAGAAACATTCACTGAAAATAATATTGAACCATAGGTTATTCCAGCCTACAAGAAGCTGATAAAAAAATACCGTATTAGGGAAGATAGCAGGATATAAGCAATGATCCTAGAATTTAAAGTGCTAAAAAGGTCTGGTAACAAGTCAACCACCTGCTACCTTGTAAGCAAAAAATGAGTATTTCTAAAACCCAGCCTGTTCTTCAACTAATGTAAATTACTGTCTTGGACCAGGAAACATATTCCAACTAGGAACTCTCACATGGGATTTTACAGCCACTCTTTAATTATTTTTCAACATTATTCTTAAAAACAGTAGATTTAAAAAAAAAGGATTAAACATTTTTGAAGAAAGCACATATCCATAGCTATTTCTACCTAGTCTTTTCTATGGAAACAAGGAGTGAAAATTGGCCACTGCTGAAAGTTATATTCAATCAGTAATGAAGCCAAGCAATTCACACATACTCAGCAGATCTTCAAGTTGTGCTTCCCACAGAAAACACAATACACCAAATTCACAGACTTTAGTTAAAATGGTACCAAAATGAACCTGAAAAACTTATCTAAGCTGTCAACTCTCAAATGTTTTCTCTTATTAAAGTTATTCAGTGGCAGGAAACCTCTAAACCTCCCAGGAGATTTATTCCAGTATTACATTATGGTTACAGTTCAAGTATTTTTTCAAATGTGTAAACGGATTTTTTTCTTGCTTCAACTCAAAGAGATTACTTCTTATCTAGCCTGAATCTAGAAAAGGTCACCTCCCCTTCTTTACAACAAAATTCTGTAACTGTGGGCAGTAACTGCGTCCCCACTCACAGCCTCAGTCATTCTTGTACATGTCATATTGCCTTAAACCCCTCCTGTTGGTCTGTATCTTTCCTAAATTCCATTCAGAACCCAGAAGAGAACCATTCCTGGGAAAGGCTTTCAAGGAACAGACAGTGCAGTTATATCACTTTACAGATACGTATCTGTAGTTAGTTGTTCCCATTAATTTACAGTACCTTGTGTTGTCTTCAAGAGCTTTGTCTTATTTTCATATCACACCTTCAGTCTGTTAAGACCTGCTGAATTCTAATCTGTACTTCAAAATAATTTCATTATCTCCCGGTTTCAGGTAGTCTGAAACAACAATAATAGAAGTGGTTAATAGAAGTATTAACAACACAAGATCTAGATGTCTTACATTTCCACAAAAAAAAACCCCAAAAACAAAAACCAAAACATGAAATTTCTCTCTCTGTGTATTTGTACAACCCCTTTTTCACCCATGCTATAGTACTTTCTCAAGAATGTCTCAACAGCTTTTCTTGTCAGTAAGATGGGTGAAACAGGGCCAAAAGCTTTTCTGAAGCTAAGATGTATCATATCTACAAATTATTTCTGTAGAAAGGCCTCTTACCTTCCAGAATTATTGAGCAAATTGAAGATAAGTGTCAGGTTTATAATCCCCCCCTTTCCTATTCCCTTTCCTACTCCTTCAAAGTTGCACACTATATCTGTCTGGTTTCAGTCTTCTGGCATTTCATAAACCTTTCAGACATTATCAATATCAGAACACTTCTGAAATTACCTCAGACAGTGCTTTACAAATCCTCAAATGAAAGAGTTCTCCAAGGGATGAATTATTTTTTTAGGGTCAATAAGAGAAATTACACTTTAAGGAAAAAACACCCCAGCATAAGCTCCCATTCTATATCTCTACATTCCGAGACAGATGGGTTTAATGTCCAGTTTATGACAGTCAGGCACTGATCATAACAGCATGTCAGGACCATGGTGGCTCATAGAGAGCTCTCCACTTGCAATTTGGGTTACACAGAAAATGCAATGGAATACAGGAAAAACTCGGGGAAAAAACTGTGTTAAGTGAAATGTCACATTAATAAAATCATATCTTTTTCTATTCTAAACCTGCTGGTAGGACTGAATGAGCACATTTTAAACCATGTTGTTTCAACACTTCATTTTCAGTTCATGTGAATCATGTACTTTTCTTAATAAAACAAATCGTTCCATGATCACACAGGTGCCAATGAAACCCGTTTTATCTGGATTCATGCCTGTTGTTGAGTGATTGTACCTTTTCTAAAAATTGGGAGTGCTTAAAAGGGTTGCCTCCCATGTGAATTCTCTACTGCCTGTGCTAAAGAGCAGCCCCACGGAAAGGGACTTAGGGGTCCTGGTCGATGGCAAATTGAGTCTGTGTCAGCAGTGCCCTGGCAGCCAGGAGGGCCAATCCTGTCCTGGGGGGCATCAGGCACAGCATCACCAGCCAGGCAAGGGAGGGGATTGTCCTGCTCTGCTCTGCACTGGGGCAGCCTCACCTCGAGTGCTGGGGGCAGTTTTGGGTGCCACAATATAACAAAGATATAAAGCTATTAGAGAGTGTCCAAAGGAGGGCAACAAAGACGGTGCAGAGCCTTGAGGACAAGCTATATGAGGAGTGGCAGAGGTCACTGGGTCTGTTCAGACTGGAGGAGACTGAGAGGAGACCCTATTGCAGTTACAATTTCCCCATGAGGGGAAGAGGAGGGGCAGGCACTGATCTCTTCACGCTAGTGACCAGTGACAGGACCTGAGGGAATGGCCTGAAGCTGAGTCAGGGGAAGTTTGGATTAGATAGTGGGAAGAGGGTCTTCCCCCACAGGGTGGTTGGGCACTGGAACAGGCTCCCCAGGGAAGTGGTCACAGCACCAGCCTGAAAAGAGTTTAAGAAGCATTCAAGTGATGGTGCTGTGCAGGGCCAGGAGTTAGACTCTGACGATCCTTGTGGGTCCCTTAGTATATTCTATGATTCTATCATCAAGAAGTCCATGCTGCAGCCTCTGCAGCAGACAAGATTCTTTGGCAATTATTCTTTCTCCTGTCCATAGCTTTCACGTTATTTTTATAGCTTTATGAATTCTTTTCCTGCTGAAACTCTAAATCAGATCATCTTGCCCTCAGTAACTAAAAAGAGAACTCAGAGAGAGTGAATACTGCAATAAAATATCTTAAGTCAGATGAGATGATCCCACCTTTAGAATATTCTTATAATGGACCTGGATAGTTTAATATTTTTCTGAACCATCCTTAGCTTTTCTCCCTAAATCACCAAGTGTAGTTTAATAGAAAAATCTTCCTGGCACAAAACTTGAAGACAGCAAAAAAGTAAAAATATTACATCCTGGCGGAGCTAGCTTTTACCTTCAGTATCAGGAAACACAGAGGGAGAAAGAAAATACTTGGACACCTGAGGACTTGTCAGCTCAAAATCTTCAAACTAAATTCAATCTGCTCCTTCTGTGAGTTAATAACATGAGCTGTGGGAAATACCAGGAACAAGGTTTTGCAGACAAGAGGTAACCCTGGGATGACACAGCAGTGAGTTAGCACAGCAAGACAAGACATTCAGCAGATTCTTTTAGTGAGTACAAGATTCAGCAATGCAAGACAGAGGGTTAGAAAATCAGCCAGCAGCTCACAAATGTTTTCAGGATATCATGTGCAGAAGTGTGCACATCAGATTTGTGTTCATAGAAAATAGCATTTCTGCTTAATTATTCCAGAAATGGAAACTCAACAGAAATGTATCTGCATAATCAAAATAGGGACTGACCAAGTTTTCGAGTTTAACAGCAACAACAAAATTTAAAAAAAAAAAAAAATCCAATTAAGTAGTGAAATACAGAACTTGTGCTGCCAACAAAACAAAGTGCTTATGGATTATCACTGCTCATTGGGCCTTCTTATCAAAATATCCCAATTAAAAATAATCTAATTCCTTTTAACTGTCTAAATAAATATACTTTTTACACTAAGAAAAATGTTCCTCTTAAGGGCATGTCTTCATCTAACAGTTCTTTTGCAGAAATTTGGAATGTCAGCTTTACAGTGGAGTCACTACACTGCACTACTGTCTCCTGCAAATATGTTTGATGCCTCTAAGTTCTTTTATGAAATACATTTGTTTTCTTTAAAAGTAAAGGAAGGTAGCGTACATGATGTGAGAAGATGTATGTACACAAGGAAATAAAAAAAATAAGTCTCCATTCTTAAGCCCTGAGGATGAGAAGGTAGAGGTGAATTTGCTCCCACCCAAATGAGGGGGCCACACACAGACTGGCACTGCGAATCGCCCCTCACCCTTGCGAACTGCCAAATCATGACCACCCATTATTTGGAATATTTCTGCTTAAAAACAAAGCCAAAAACATTCTAGGGATCATGATAACAGTTCGGCAATTTGATCAGACACAGTGCTCACGTTGTCCCCGATCCTGCTTGGTTTGCTGCTATGGAGCCAGGCAGAATCTGATGGGGAGCTACTGCAGACTAACTGTATGCTGGGATTGCATAGCTTCCCTTTCTGGAAACTAATTTCTCTTTCAAAGAAGCCTCAGCCAAGGAATGGTATCAAAATCTGTTTTACGGGAGATAAGTAACACTGCTGAATATTCTGACAGAGAAGCTATGATAAAATTGACTAGCGACACAGAACAAAACCTGAGTGTTTCATTCAAAACTGACAAAGCTTCAAATCAAAATCTGTCTCTGACATGTCTTTGTTCTGACTAGGTCTGAAGGCTTTAATAATTTACTCATGTAAAATGGCTTTATTAATATTTAAGCTCAAAGATGGGTAGGCATGTAGAAAATAACATTAAAACCATAGGGTATTTTTTCTTTATTTCCCCTTTAGTCATGTTTTACAGCTGTAAATATGGATGGAGATGTATTACATTCTGTATTTATATTCTGCCTGGTATAGTGGAGAAAACCTAAGTGACACATTCTACATGCTATATCACACAAACCACTGCCTAGCTAGTTACTCTTAAAATGTGACTGCTCAAATCTGTGTGCAGGCACAGGCACAGGATTGATATTTCCTTACCACACACATATTAACTTGATATATGCAAAATCAACAGAAATTCTACAAATTCTTTAACATTTGAAATGAGATTTATTTATTCTTTAGCTTAATTATAATCTTGGGAAAGATTTTTTTTTTCTCAAGAGGTAATTTAAAACCAGAAACATTCATAAGAGCTAATTAGTGATTCTTTCACAGATTTCCATTTCTTTGTTCAAACAGATACACAACTCCCAATCACAGGCACTCTTTTTGCACCAGCTTCTGCAGGACTGGCTTTCAATCACAGAGACAGCTAGGCAACAGAGCTAGATTTTTTTTTTTTTTTCCAATGTCTAATTCAGAAACCAACATAGCTGTCCTCTTCCCTGAGAGTGATGAAGGCAGTCTCACTGAGCTTAAATGCACCTGTTAGCTGAACTCGCTCAGGTGGACTAATTGGCAAAGATAACTGTCATACTGTGTTAGGAATTCATTATCTCTGCAGACTGGCTGGTAACAGGTTCAGGATTTTCTTGGGGGAAGAATTGCACATTTTTTCATAAAATAAAAGGAAGGAAGATAAATTCTGGTGAAAAAAATATTCTTTTAATGTATTTAATCCTTAAACTAAGACTGAATCAATATCATTTTCATTATGTAACATCTTAAAATGAAAAGGAAGTATTTGGGATTAAATGGGAATAATAATTCAAATTATCCATATCTATTTGAGGAAATAAAAGGCTGAGAGCACAGGCTGAAGCTCTGGCAAGCAATTGTCTTTACTTTTTGACAGTTAGTGAGCTCTGTGGCACAATATCGGCACAGATTTCCCCCCAGTGCCTGCATATAGTTCAGGGGTTGGCTGAGCCCCAACAGACACTTTCTGTGCAGTCATCCTGTTCTGGGGGTGTCAGAGAATCTAGCTGGAGGGATATGATCTGTGCCATGCCAGTTGGCCTCAGGCCAGAAAGCAGCCCCTGAATCATTTAATTTATCAGTCTGGCTGTAGCTGTTAGTGTATAGAGGAAAGCACAGGAGAAAATGGGATCAGTAATGGGATTCTTCCATGTTTCTTCCTTGGGGCAGAGAAAAGGCTTGATGTCCCTAACAGAGGTAAACAAACCCAGAATTAGACCTAACAGAAGGCTCTTGGGGAAACTCAGGACCATCAAGCCATGTGCTTTATATGTTGAACCACTGCATACAACTGAATTTTTTTTCAAATTGTCACATCCCACCTGCTTTATCTCAAGAGCACTTTGTCTTTCTTTTTACTTCATACTCAGGAAATACCTATGAAATCGTACTTAATCTTTAAATCAGTTGAGCATTACCTTGAAAGTTTCTTTCCCCAAATAGTCTGACAAATCCAAAGAAATTCAACTGTTCATAGCACTGGTGAAGGTATGGAGGGGACAAAGTCTTTCTTCTGAGCCACTGAACTGACACAGGTAAAAAGGCAATTTGCTGTATTCAATAAAGATGGCAAGACATTACCATAGCAGAAATCTTGTAAAACTACAAACAACACGTGTAAATGCAGAGCAGCTCATCAACCCATGAACAAGGTATGAAAACAATGGTCATAACTGCAAAGTAAGGTAGGAACTGGCATTTGAAGGGGAAGGTGCCACACCACGCCTGGTCCAGCAGAGTTGGTCTCTGGTCCAGCAGTCACCAGGCATGCAGAGTTGTCCTGCTGCCACTTGTGGATGTGCAGGCTGTGCAACAAAGTCTGCAACTACTGCAAGAGGTACGAGCTCTGCAAAATGCTTAGGAGCTGTATCACCGGACCAGGACTTAATGACTTGTGAATGACCCCAGTGTTTTCTCAGCAGTGTAAAAGCACAGGCAATAAAGAGCAGACGTGTCAAGAACCAGTTAAATCTGGAGATTCATTTTCAGATATAAAGGCTTTTATGTCAAGGTCACTAGCTCAAATCCAGCTAATAGTGGGTCATCCATCTACAGCGGTTCTTGTAGGCACTCACGGGAGATGATGCTTCCCCAGTTACTGCCGAGGAAATACCTAACGCTTATATTCTCAAAGTGAAACATACTTTGCCATCCTCTTGCAGACCCCCTGAGCTTTAAGGATGACACCATGATGCACACATTTCTGTATAAATGGAGACTTTTTTACACAGCTGACATGGGAGATCTTATATATATTCCATTTGTCTTAGAAACAAAACATATGCAAGCTTATGTAAAGCTCATCCCGGGCATCAGTAACTTGGAAGCTGTTTAAACTGCGATAGCAGAGCTCTGTGATGGAAGTTCACAAGGAAATAGATATGCAAACACAGTGGTGTGTGCACTGCTGTGGAAGATGAGAACTACACAGCCTTAAGCTGCACGTGAAATTTGTCCTGGACTGCAGAAAGGCCCTTTTATTAACCTGCATAGTGAAATGTTTAATAATGCCTGGAATTTTCCTCCAAATGTTATAGCCACTATATGCAAGGCTCAGTCAAATCTTATGGGTGGATAAACTGTAGGCAACTGCAACTAAACCAATGTACAGTAATCCAGAAGGATGCAGTAAGTCACAGAAGAAAACTGACCCCAAATGATGGTGACCTTTTTTTAGTCTATATTGTTTAACTATGTACATACAGTATTAGAAGGTGTATTTTTGTGGTTAAGAAACACAACTGTATTTTTGGACAGTGTGGCAGTTTGACACTGATTAAGCACCAAGCACCACAAAAGACTATTTACTTATTTGCCTCTGCTATAGCTGAGCAGAGGAGGGGAACTTAAAATTTCATTTTCATGAGGTGAAATAAGGATTATTGAGGAAAAAGTAAAACTTCAAGGCAAAACAGGTCCAAACTTAAACAGTATAAAGAAGATATATTACTAACAGAATTAAAAGTAAAAAGAATAATGAGAAACCAACGCAAATTTTCAGAACACCTTTCTTCCCCAATCCTCCCTCTTTCTACTAACCGCACAAGGAAACAAACATGGGGTTTTGGTCAGTATTTCATTTCTTAAGAGTCTTTATGTTTGAGGAAAAGAGTTTCTTCTGCTGTGCTGTGGGATCCTTCCCAGGGGAGAGAGTTCTCTGTGAACTTTTCTAGTGTGGTTTCAACTTTCACAAGCAACAACCCGCCCAAATCTGCTGCAGTGAAAATCCCTCCCACGAATCTCGCAGTCTTCGCGTAACTGCCAGTGTGGGTCATAAGAGTTCATGAGGTTTAGTCTTTTAAGGATGAGCTGTTCTAGCCTGGAAGCAAAGGTTCTCTTCTTCAATCTCTAAAAGCCTCTCAGCATCTGTGCTCTCTGATGTGAGTACTCCTCTTCACGGGCTGCGCGTGGATCTCTGCACCCCCCATGTACCTCATGAATGATAGAAAAAACAATTTTCTGTATTATAGTCCTCACCACGGCTTGCAGGAGAATTTCAGCGCCGGTGCTGGGAGCACCTCTGCCCTCTCCCTTCCCCCACCGACCTTGGTGCCGCCATGTTTCTTCTTCATGTGACCTCAACTTTCCTCCTCTCTAACCTCAAAGAAAGCGGGTGCCTGGAAGCCAGAGATGATCTCATCTGGGCTCCAAATCAGGGTAGGATTTGCCATGTCTCTCATTGCCAGCTGCATGGTGATTTTTGCTCGGTTTGGCACAATCTGCTCCGGCCTCAGGGGGCCCACTGGAACAGCGCGGGCCATGGCAGCTTCAGAAGGACCTTGGCCGCGAGGTCCTGGCCTCAGCTGTGGGGGTTTTCTGGCCACGCAGCCGCTCGTGGCACTGGCATGGCCCCTCTTGTTGGCCCACCCCCAGGCTGCCGTGCCCGGAGAGCCCGGGGGCCCTCTCCAGGAAGGGGTCCACCCCTCGCTACCCCTCGGCGGTGAAGCAGAAAAAAGGACGTTTTGCACTTCCTCCTTTCTTAAAATATGTCACCACAGAGGTGCTTCTCGCTTGTCCAATTGGTCTAGCAACCTGTCCATCGGCTATTGGCTCTGTGCTGGTCACAGAAGTTTTGAGCAGCTGTTTTCTCTCTTTTTTTTTTTTTTTTCCCCTCTGCCTCCATACGTCAGATTTTTGCTAAACCACCACAGACAGAAAATTATTATATGGCTAAAAACTATAAATAGAAATGCTTGGAAAAAAAATTTGGAATGGGAAAAGGGTGTAATTTTTAATTATATCTATATATCCATATAAATTATATCCATATAATTATATCCATATCCATTTATAATTTGAATTAAGATCTTTTAAGAATATATATAAGTTATTATTAATATGTTGAAATTTTAGAAAAGATGGCCAATGGAACCAATACTACTAAAGGTAGAGCCAAAACCCAGAGCCACAACAATTCAAGTTTTTGTTAGTTTTAGTTGATATGGTTTTCATTATTTGTAAGAGTTCTAGTTTATATGGTTTTCATTATTTGTAAGTGAAATAATACCTGATTATCTATTCACGTCTGAATCACCTGGTAGCAAAAACAAAACAAAGACATTTAAAAATACCAGCCAGAAGTGAAGCTTCTTCTCTATCATCTTCCTCAAAATACAAATTTTTAACTAAGCATCCAGTGACCACTTTGCACATTTTACTATAAATAACTCTAGGGATCTGCACAAATCAATGAACATAATGTGGTTCTATGTGCTACAGACATTCTTATTTCAGATCTGTCTCTTCATCATCTCTCCTCTGTAGATACATTGCTCTGGACTAAAAAAAAAACCCCATATCCTAAATAGAAAGGAGAGCCTAGTGTCTAAAATTTCTTACTTTATACAGAAGAATTTTGTCCAAGAGTATAAAAATTAAAGGTCTAAAATGATAAAAAAATAATAAAAATACACAAGACTTCTTCAGAAGACCTGTTCTTCTGTTTTAAATATTCCTGTGCCTGCTCTTACACTATACAAAAAAGATAAATGAAGAGGTGTTCTAATGTCTCAAGCACTGATAAAACAACAATAAAAATTCAATTTCTTTAAATCTTGTTTATAGTCAGTAAACATTTGGCAAAGAAATCACTTAGTGCCCAGTGATAAATTCACTAAATGTCTGCTAGAATTAATAAATATAAGAGTTTAAAAACAAATCCATATTGAAAAATATGAAATTTCTCAACAGCTCAGTTATTTTAATATTGTCATTTTTTAACTTTCATGTGACAAAACAAATAATGATCAGTGATACATTTTTTAAAATTATTTAGATAGAAAATCAATGTTCTTATATCTCATCTAGAAAATGCTATCAATATTGTTTTCTTGTTTTCTGCTCTTTCCTTTAAAATTGGAATTCTCCTATTTTAAAGCCTGATCTATCTCTATTTCTCTCTGCTTCTCAATTATCTCACATTCCCTTTTCCCTCACTTCGAGAGATACAAGATGAAACTGAGTTTATGAAAATCAGGGCTTTTTAAGTCAGAATATGGAAAGCTTTAACATCTGTATATTTTTACAGGATTATCATACACCTTATTTTGCAACTCAGTTTTCAATATTTTTTTCTGTTTTGGCATTATTGGTTGACTGCTAAATCCAGATTAGCATGAACAAAGTCTGTTTTTTATTTCTCCTCCGAGCTGCACAGAGATGCTTAGCTGTACAAACTTCAAGGACGTTCCAGAGAGGAACCTCAAAGTGTGGTGCTAGAGATGCAGTGAAAACCTGCAAACAAACTGGCCAGGAAGAAAGTCAAATAGCATCATCTTATGCCTCTGGTATCAATTTTTCTTAACGCTAAAGCAGGAGGAGTGAGCCTCATAACCCATTTTAGTCAAATTATTTGGATTATAATATCCCATGCTGCATAAAGATTTATATTTCTCAGATTTGGCACAATCCCAAAGTCAAAGTCACATATTTAAAGAGTGTCAATACTAAACTCTTTGTATTTATGTTTAAAATTACTTGACCGTATTTGGAAGCACTCCTAATTTGCAGTAAAACATGCTACAAAAAGAGAAACCATCTGCTTATGAAAACATGTATACAGCTCTCTTATATTCCATATGACAAGAACAAACCACTCTTATTTTTCTCCCTTTAATCTTCTTTCCAGCATTGTTTCCTGGCTCATTTCTTCTTTCTCCTTGCATTCTCACACCTTCAGCTTTTATAAATTCAATTTTCAAGTCCATGTATTATATGGCTACTCAGCCATCCACTTTGCCTTTTACCTCATCATTTGTTTCTAAGTCTGGGAACTGATCTCCCACACACCGAAACAACAGACAGCCTGAGCACTTTCTCTAGCAGGGAGTTTCTGTTGCTTACCCCTCTGCTGCATTCTTTCTTTGGAGGAGAAGGTATCAGACCCAGAAAGAAGATATAATTCAGCAGAGAACAGAGCAACAAAAGGAGCCAGGAGAAAACAGTGGACTGGAATTGAAGAAATAGTCCTTGACAAATGCAGTCAAAATGTTTATTAGAATAGGCCATAGTCCAGTCTTTAGGTAAATTTACAGTCCCATAACATTTAAAAATCCTAATCCTAGGCTACAGCTCCTCCTAGTCAGGAGTCTGAAATTTCTGAATAACTCTAAATCAGAGATCAAAATATATTTTAAGCTGCCTCTATTATACAGTTTGAACTTAATATTGTCACTTTTTAACTTTCATGTGACAAAACAATTAATGATCAGTGGTACATTTTTAAAAATTATTTAGACAGAAAATCAATGTTATTATACCTCTAGAAAATGCTACCAATATTGTTTTCTTGTTTTCTGCTCTTTCATTTAAAATTGGAATTGTTCTATTTTAAAGCCTAATTTATTTCTCTTCGCTTCCCAATTTTCTCACATTCCATTTTCCCATGCTATGACAGAGATACAACGTGAAACTTAAGGCAATGTTTTTCACAAATAGTGGCTGAGTGCTAGGATATGATTCCCCTAAAGGTTATGCAATCAATGTTTCTGTAAATACTCATATCTCAACTGGAGAAGGCTCCAAATAAACTGATCCGGTTTTGGGAATGGCTCTATTTTGAGCAGTGGGTTGAAAAAGATGACCTCTGAAGGCATCCACCAACCTAAATTATAATGATTTTATAACTGAGAGATGGTTAAGGAAGTGACCATAATCATGTCTTTATTCTCATCTGCTTCTGCTTGGAGACAGAGCAAGGAAGACTGACTGAATATTGCAAAGTTGTGGATTCTAAACATCCAGCTTCTGAAATGGATGGAGGGCTATATTTACTTCATCTGCCAAGAAGCAGGACAATATATAAAGTGAGACATTGGAGCATGGAAGTGTCTTCCTGGAGCAGCAACAAACCCAAATCAGAACACTCAAACAACTGTTTTTGTCACAGATGGCTTTAGCCCCTGAGGACCACAGGGATTTGGTAGCCTTTCTGTCCTAGATGGAGTACACAAAATCTGAAGAGCCCAAAGCAAGCCAAATCATAGAATGATACAAATGTTAAGGTTGGAAAAGACCTCTAAGATGATCAAGTCCAACCATCAACACAGCACCACCACCATGTTAGACATCAGGAAAAAATTCTTCACTGAAAAAGAGACTGGGCCCTGGAATTGTCTGCCCAGGGAGGTGGTGGAGTCACCGTCCCTGGACGTGTTTAAAAAAAGACTGGATGGGATACTCAGTGCCATGGTTTCGTTGATGAGGAGGTGTTAGGTCATAGGCTGGATTAGATGATCTCAAAGGTCTTTTCCAACCTAGTTCATTCAGTGGTTCTGTGAATCACGTCCTCCAGTGCCACATCCATACATTTTTCCAACACTTCCAGGAACAGTGGCTCCACTACTTCCATAGGCAGAAAATTCCAATTCTTTACAACCCTTTCAGTGAAGAAATTTTTTGCCAATATCTAATCTAAACCTCACTTGTAACAACTTGAGGCCACTTCCTCTTGACCTGCCTCTTGTTATTTGGGAGAAGAGACTGACCTCCACCATATAACACCCTCCTTTCAGGGAGTTGCAGAGAGCAGTAAGGTCTCCCCTGAGCCTCCTTTTCTCCAGGCTAAACACCCCCAGCTCCTTCAGCTGCTCCTCACATGACACCTCTCATCAAAACATGAAGTTAATTTCATGAAGGCCTCGTTTCAAAGCAGATAAAGATCAACTCAACAATGGTGTGAACAACTGAAGCTCTCTGAGCTGTAGCTGAACTAGTTTGAGCATTTAGTGGTTGAAACCAACATAGGGAGCACAGTGAGAGCACAGTTTGATTTGCTCACATCAAAGTACATACAGGATGGACAAATATATGGGAAATATATGGGAAAAATACCTTCTCTTCTAATGAGTTTTGGACTTCCACTTGCAAAGTTTCACTTGTAGAAACCTGTATTCAATCATTCCACGAGAAAAAAGATAGTGAAACAAAGTCTGCTGACCCTGAAATGTCCCCATAGGAATTAGATTATCGTTGCCTGCTTATTGAGATATCTTTTGTGATTATGGTTTATGCTGACAGTTTTAAATTGGAGGGTGCAGTTGACTGAAATGAGCTAATTCAATTTATAAGTGCAGACTGCAAGAAAGAAATAGCTTTTTTCAGGTCCAAAATGAATTTTATTCTACCTTAATTAGGATAATATGTAAAGCAAATGTGGAGAAATGGCTTCTAATTTACAGTAAAAAAGTAAAACCTAGTAGGTTTTGAGATCAGCCTTTAAAACAACTAATGGACTGCTTGAGACTATTGTTCATTATTCAACACATATGCTTCTGTGTTTATCATGCAAATTCTCTGGAATTAGATTAGAAACCTCAGTTCATTTTCAACTGCTTAGGCAGCAGAAAACAGCTAAACTAAGGTCAATGCATATGACATGAGTATGAATTACTTTTTTACACTTCAATATTGATATTTAGAGAAACATTAATCCTCATGGCAAGATCCAGTCTCACGGATTATTTCTCAGCAGGTAGCAAAAATCTTGCAGAGAAAAGAAATATTAAATCCACTTAAATACTAGTAAATGACATTGTTTATGGGATGATCCCCTGCTTCACTGACATAAGAGTCTTTGAAAGGAGAGAACATGAACATTCTGAGCTAACAAATCAGGCTGTACATGCAGAATATGCAGAATATTTATATTCTCTGTGATGGCAAGAAGAAGGACATATTTCATATGTACTAACTTGCAAATTACACCCAGTCCTTGGCATAACTGCGGTAATAGATTCAACCTCCAACAACAGCTCTGTGACCAGAAGGAGTTCTACATACACTAATAGAAATAATGCAGATGCTGGCTAGAAACAGCAGTTTATGTCCTAGAAGCAACATTAAATTAGAGGATATTAGTCTCATGAGACCCAGTCTGGAGTTCTGCATCCAAATCTGGGGTTCCCTGCACATGAAAGACATGGACGTGTTGGAGAAAGTCCAAAGTAGGCCTCCAAGATGATCAGAGGGATGGAGCACCTCTGCTATCAGGAAACACTGAGATAACTGGGATTGTTCAGCCTGTAGAAGAGAAGGCTTCAGAGTGACCTAGTTGCACCTTTCAGAACCTGAAAGGAGCCTACAAGAAAGATGGAGAAAGGCTCTTTAAAAGGGCCTGTAGTTACAGCACAAGGGGGAATGGCTTCAAACTGCAGTAGAGTAGGTTTAGATTAGATATTAGGAAGAAGGTCTTTACTGTGAGGGTGGTAAGACACTAGAATAGGTTGCCCAAATAAGTTGTAGATGCCCCATCCCTGGAAGTGTTCAACACCAGGCTGGATGAGGCTCTGAGAAACCTGGTCTAGTGGAAGCTGTCCCTGTCCATGGCAGGGGATTTGTAACTAGATCATATTTAAGTTCCCCTCCAACCCAAGCCATTCTATGATTCTATGGCATCATACTTTCAAACTGCTTTCCTGTTTCATTCTAACCTATACAGAGGAATAATACTAAACTGGGTTTAGTTCCTTAAAGTCATGGGAATCAGAATGGCACTCTGCTTAAGCCAGGTTCTTTGACTGTTGAAGGTGTTTCTTTAGTAACAGATTTTTTTTTAATTTCAGCTCAAACAGCATCACAAATACAAAAGGTGAAATCAACACAGATATGTTGTGCGTACCTCCATCCCAGGAAGAAGAGAGCTATTCCCTTCCATCAGGCTGGTGTAGACGGTACATAGTATTAAAAAGAAAAGAGATTTCCCAAAATCAAAGTAACTGTGATGCAAACTTAGGTCTTTGAAGAGGATTAAGAAATGGCAGTGATCCTGAAATTGCCACAGTCACGCACCACAATTTCAAAACATGGTACATGGAAACTTTGAGCCTTGCCCTTCCTCCACTGAGCTGAGACACATTTATTGCTTTGGTTCACCTTTCCCTGATGCTGCTGGAATTGAGGAGCAGTCAAGCTGAGATTCATGAGGAAAATGGAATAAATACAAAGGCCAACACCATATAAAAATATTCAGCTATGTCTACAAGAGTTCATACTGAAAACCACACTTTGTGCTGGTCTTACCAATGGCTTTGTGACCTCCTTTGAAGTAGTGCTTGTGACTTGGTTACGGGAGTTTGAGGCTGGAGGCAAACTGCAAGTCTATAGCAAAGGAAAGGATAAGCCATAACTGTTCTCCAGCTTTCTTCTGACTTTGTTTTCAGTCGATTTTTTTTCATTAATAATCATTTCTTTGTTCAAGACAACAGCAAGGATGAATGTCGTGCATTGGTGTGCATACAACTGACAAAGGAAATAGCTTGCTCCTGAAGCTCATACCTTTCCCAATCACATAGAAGTTAAGATAGCAATTTTTTTTCTTAAATAAAATGACAAGCACTAACAATAGATGCTAAAAAATTATTATAGGAAGATGATAACCATAAGAAGAAGAAAGCATTCCTATCATCATAGCATTTCATAGGAGAAATTACAATCTCAGAAGTAATACAGATCAAAAATCATGTTATTTGTCTGCCATTGTTACCAAGAAATGCAAGTTGTACAGCATTTCCCCACAGCTAGAAGTTATTAGAAGGTTGCTAAATTATAAAAACCCTCTGGAATTCCCACCACCTCCCTCTACCTTAATGAAAACACGTATCACAACTTCCAGGGCAAGAGGTAAGGTGCACTCCTTCCCCCAGGGACTCTGTGAGGAAAGCTGAAGAGGTGCCAGAGTGAACAGAGCAGAAGAAAGCTAATTTTGCACATTCTGGGACTTTGCAATGGCAATATATGATCTTATAAATATACATTTCCAAAATGCACCTGGGTCCATTTTAAACCACAATAAAAGCAGGACCAAAGCCAGACAGCAGCAATGCCCAGATGAAGTAAGAATGTGACATGCAGGGTGCTGAGAAACAAGTGTCCAGAGCTGAGACATATTGCAGAAAGTTGACTCTTGGCCTGGGAAAGATGAGGAAAAGCAGCTTGTTGGGGCTCTGCAGCATCTTTCTGTAACTATGGGGCTTGCTTGCACTGTTTTGTTCTCATAGTTTTCAGAATTCATTTTTTTTCACGCACAATGCAGTCTGTGGCAGATGCAGGAGTGTACACATTTGTCATCATGTCTGCTGAACACAGTTAAGTGTGCCATTCTCCATTATGTTGTCATCTTCAGGTAGGTTCAGGTCAAACAACACGTACACAGTCCACATTTTTGTGTAGAAAGACAGCAGTGTACTCTGAGACCATCAAAAAGAAGGAGCTTTCATTTTCAGACTCTTTTGGCAGCCATAATTCATTAGTTTTGCTCTACAATGACATTTTTAAAAAAATTTAAAACCAAAAAACCAGACAAACCAAAACAAACGAACAAAGAACAATTCCACCACCCCTTAAAAACCCAAACCAACCAAATACTTGGGAAGGTGCAGGAACTGGCAGTCACTGATTGTTGCCAGCCCTAAGATCAGAGCCACCCTTCTCCTCATCCGGAGAAATAGTGATGTATAGACAAGAGGCAGAACAGATTCAGCCATCTGGGGACATCCAGTAACATTGCTCTGGAGTGTGCTTTTACAGTAGTTGCAGACTTTTTGTTTAGTAATCACCTTTCTCATTTTATTTGTTTAGTATCCTTCCTTTTAAAATTACAGTCAGAAATAAACATACCAAATTTACCTCTGAAACAGGTAAACCTATGGAATAGCTTCCATGGCCCATTACTTATTAACATGTCCCCACATTATCAGCGAGTTTAGTTTTATTCCTTGGGTTTTTTCTTTTTTTCAAAGAACGAAGATAGAAATAAGCATTGCAATGGACACATGAGAGAAGAGGATAGCCACTATTCTGCCATCACAGGGACTTCATCAGAATTAAATCTTTAATGATATGTGTGTATAAGCTATAATAAAGAACTGTTTTAATGCCAGATTACCAAGTACAATGCAGTTTTCAGTTTGTACAAGCTGTCATAGAACGATGCCATTATTTGCAATGTAAATTTTTTACTCACAGAAATGTTCAGCATGAAATATTTAAGATTCCTAGTAAGTTAATATTTTGGGAAAATACCTCTTATGTTTTATCATTTTTCTGTAAATCTTCCTGTATTTTATTAATTTATTACAATTTTAGAAGTTTGAGATTTCTATCTTTCCTTCTCCAGCTGATTCAGCTCTGATGATCAGCCTTTACTACAGTTATCAGGTATTTGAAACCCATTTCATTTCAGAACAGTACAAAACTTCCTCAGGAGGTTCTGGTAGGAAATGCTCTGAAGATAAAAACACACAGCAGTACCAAGACTCTGTGCTTAACAGACCAAAATTCAATTTAGGCTACGAGGTAAGGGGAGACCACAACTGTAAGTCCTTTGAATTTTTTCTATCCTGGACTATTGGTATTGATATGGTATGATAAGCTTCCTAATATCTCTAGCACGGGCAAGTCTGTAGGAAGATAGAATTTGAGAATGTTATTTTACTTTTCAAAAAACTGAGAGAAAATCAAATATCTAGTAAGATTCTCAATATTATGTCATCTTAAGAATGAAAAAGCTCACTATTGCCTGCAAAGTCCTTAAGAACAGTTTTTTCAGAAATTTGCAGGTTACTTATTAACAGAAATTATTGAATACTCGTTTGCAAATAAATTGAAATGAACTGCAAATT
This sequence comes from Falcunculus frontatus, assembly GCA_013398115.1. Taxonomy (NCBI): domain Eukaryota; kingdom Metazoa; phylum Chordata; class Aves; order Passeriformes; genus Falcunculus; species Falcunculus frontatus. The sequence continues at coordinate 2,895,194 of VZRV01005576.1, read as the reverse complement.
GGAATTAATTTGCTACAGTATTGAATAAGTATTTTTTTCAAGTCTATCTTAACCAAAAGTTTAAATATGAAATGTAAATTACTACAATAAAAATACTGAGATCTTACAGTATTTCTCATCCACAGTTCTAAAAGTATTTGAAAAGATGCTTTTTAACAGCTTCAATTTATCAACAACTTACTAGAACCAAGACCTTGAATTTAATTCACTTGAGTCTAAATAATACCTACACAGATATGGTATCATACATCTGATATATATATATATATATATATATAGTGTTTCTTATTGATCCATAAAATTGAATATATTCATTTTACCAGGGAGCCCATATTATTGTTATTACTTATACGGAACACAACAGCATTAGACAAGCCAGGGGAGGCAAACACCAACTGCTTTTCCTTCCAAACTGTCATCTCCTCTGATGCTGCATTTTAAACACCAGCTCCTCTGTCATTTCTTAAATACTGCTGAAGAAAATTTCTTTAGCATGAAAAGACTTTGCTTGAATCCAAATAAAATCATAATAGTCACACTAACTGATTTTACTGAAGTGCTTTTCATCAGAAAAGGGACATTTTACTTTATTTTCAGGAGGCTCATACAGATTTGGTTAAGCACATATGAAATGGATAATACAATTTCCTTCCAGCCACAGAATAAACTTCCAAAAACAGAATCCTCATGTTTTTCTTTCTTATTCTTCTTTAATGCTTCTAAGGTTTTTAAAAGCATAAAAGTAGTTTTGAAGGTACCATCAAGATGTTCCTCACCTCAGAAACAAACAAATTGTTCACACAAGTAACAAAGATCCATCACAAAATTAGTTAGAGGTTAAAACACAGACCAAGATTGATTATCTATTCTGCTTGGTCTGTCCTGTTAATGCCGGTGCTCAGTCACCCTCACTGAGAAAAGTGTTTCAGTTTGTGTCTCTTGGCTCCTGTTCTGCAGTGGGCACTAATGAAAAGAATCTGGCTCCATCTCCCTTGCAGTGTTTCTTCAGGTATGTGTACACCCTCCACTGCACCCTCCCCACTATGTCCTTATCTCCCTGGTACTGGAGAGCCTGTAACTGGAAAACAGGGCTTTGGGTGTTGCCACATCAGTGTTGAGTCCAGGGGAGGATCACCTCCCTCATCCCACCAGCAGCACTCCTGAGTGCAGCCAGGGGGACCATTTGCCACCTTTGGTGTTGGGTCATATTCAGTCTGGTATCCATGAAGACTCCAAAGTCCTTTGCTGCAAAGTTGCTTTCCAGATGGTCACCTTTCCTGCTGGCACACAGGCAGTGCCAACAATTCCCAGTTCTCATTTCTAGGGTTTTCTACTTAAACAAAGAGAAAAGTGGGGGATTATCTATACATGGTGTCTTTGGAATTTGGCAAACAGGCATTTAAATATTTAGGAAAGGCAAAGGAGAGAAAATGACAGCACAATTCTGCAGCAAATTATAAATCCAGAATAGTTCAAGAGGCAAAGATGGTTAATGACACAAAATTGACCACTTCAGATAAAACCCACCTCTTATTCCTAGTAATGTTTATTGATATAACAATAAGGATTGCCCCAGCTAAGTTTTACCCTAAATAGGGTGTCCCTATGGTACTTACCCAAACCTAAATCATTGTAACATTGATGCCTGGTACAAGAGCTGGATCAGGGGATATGTGGGAGGCTCTGCTGCTGAGGCAGACGGGTCTGATGCTGTGCTGCCAGCCAGCTCACACGGCAGCCAGCTCGGGTTCAGCCTGCTGGGCCTCCTCTCACAAAAACCCAACAGCAGTTTTAATTATTTTAGAAAACACAACGTTGCCTACAAGATTCACACAATGAATGCCACAAAAAGCAGTTTTCTTGATAGATTCCTTCTCTTTCCTTTGAAACAATCTTTATGTGTCTTGCCTGTGTACTCTTCCCTCCAAGGCTCCTGCCTTGCTGGGTAGGCATGTGTACATAAACTAGAGGAGTTTTAAAAGTTTTACCCGACATGTTTACAATTATTACAGCTCTCTTCTGTTTACAACACAGCTTTTTTAACAGAAATAGACACCAAAGTTGTAAACCAGACATGCCAAGCAAAGTGGTCAAGTTTCTCAATCCCAGACAGATGCCAGGATAGTGCTGGCAGCTCCATGCCTATGCTCCTGCCTTGGGAGCAGGGAAAAGGCATCATTCCTCCTCTGTCAGGTGTCAGAGCAGGCGAATCATTTAATCTCTCCTTGCAATTACATCTTTCTTCTCCTTTCTCTTGTCTACTTAACCTCTGGAGCAATGATTGCTTTTGTGACTTACAAGACACGTTACACACTGTGTCTGGACCTCAAGCATAGGAAATGGAAGGAGCCATTGGGACTTTCAGTATTCCTTCCTTTTCAGTTTCTTGGGGTTGGCTTACAATGCTTACAACCACTTTCCTGTCACAGGTAGGATTTTTTCTCCAGGACAGTCTTATTGGGTGACTGCAGAATCACAGCTATGAAGAACAGCACAGGACTCAGCCTTAAGGGGCAGTAAAACCTTTTCTAAATCGCTCTCCTATATGGGGGTCTCCATGGCCAGCCAAAATGGTATTAGTTTGATGCTACAGGATTGCTGCAGTATCAAAGTAAAGGGTTATTTCTACTAAATATTAATCAATGCATTTCTTGAATTTATGGTGGTAATAATCTTTTTCCATGTCTTAGCTCATGTCTCAAAGTAAACCTTATATTCTTGACCTCTCTCAGTTATAAAACTGCAATAACATCCCAATTTTAGTGAGCAGTGAAATCTCTAAATGGAAACAATTATGCAAATAAATCACACAAGTACAGCTAATATAACCTGAAAGTAAAATGAGGCTTTTTTCAGCTGATAAAATCATAGGAAGTGGACAAAATCATTTAAAAAGTAGCCTTGAAACTGTCTGTGTAAAATAATACAGGAGAGATACTGAAGAATGAACACCTTCTAACTCACTTTACACGTGAGTAACAGTACCTGGTAGGGTAGAATGGTATCTACGTGGCTTAATCTCCATCTATGTGCAGAAGGGCACTGAGTCTAAGATGAGAATAAATTAGTTAAGATCTAAAGGAAAGGATTTTGGAGCTCAGCTCACCTGAGAAGATGTTACTCCATGCATTTACTGCAGAACTTTTACATGAGTTTTACTAAAGGTTTGTCATCGGAGAGAAAATACCAATAAAAATAGTAAAAGGTTAAAGAAATCACTTTAAAAAAAATATTTGTTCAAGTGGTTAATTTTATCTACTGTTAAAAAAAAAATATCTCTAAGCCAAAGGCTTTGACATATTGATAGCTCTACACTTACCTGTAAAAACATAACCTTTTCAGTCCTCCATTTGCTCTACTTAGGAGAGTCTTATCCCAACTACCAAAACACGTCATAGTCTTCTTTTGCAGAACTTTCATCTGCCTAAGCTTCTCACCGTAAGACAGCTATGAATCGGTTCCAAGTTCTCAGTAATTTTATTGTATTTGGGAAGACTTAAATGACAAATCTAGTGACTTAGCAATGCTAGATGAAAATTACCTTCTCGTCCTACTCTCTACTACATTCAGCACCCAAGGACCAAGCTTGCCTTTTCCACCAAGCTTGCCTTTTCCAGCAGGGCAGACACTAGGAACAGTTCATCTAGTGAAAAACTGCACATTTTATGTGACAAAACATGTTATTAAAAACTTGAAAAATCAAAGAATTCTAAATATATTACATATTTATTATTACCCTAGCAAATACGTATTCTGTCTAGGTAGAATAAAACACTGCTGCCTTGCTTGACTTCATTGCATGAAACACCTGGGCCCTGGAAACAAGAACTTCCAGCCAAATGATTCTTTGTTCAACTTATTCATGGAAGACTGAATTTGTCTAACGCTTACTCTGTCTCCTTTCAAGCTGCTGTTTTAAGACACTTGTGGCTGTCCCAGATAGTTGCTGGCTGACAGAATTAGTGCCCTCGAGGGAAGATGAACAATTTCAATTTTACAACCATTTTTGGCTGAAGCACCAGACCAGGGTACTGCCATTTTTCAGAAACAAGACCTTTAGTTTTAAATCATTCACATAACCACTGGCTGAGCTTCAGGATTTTCTTTTCTTCACCTACTTTGATTTATGACAAAGAATGGATCACCAAGAGGATCCTCTGGATATTCCTTTTCTAAGATCCCTAAAGTCATGTAATTACTTCCAGCATAAGATTCTTTTTCTTACTACAGATGGGAACTTGAGCTTACAAAGGTCCCTTGCCTCATTTCATTTGCACTGCACTTAAGACAAATATTGAATACAAGAGTAAATCAGGTTCTTGCTGCGTACTTTACCATTGGGTTCACTTAACAGGGAATAGACTTTGACTTCTCTTTCAAGAGAATCATTACTTAGGTATGTCTGCGTCTGGTCCACCTTACAAAAATATCAGGGATAGTTTTGAGGCAGACTCGACAGTAGTTTGGAATGGTGTCAGAAATCTGGGGGATTTTATTATTATGCATGTATTGGGCATTCAAAACATAAACAGTGAAAAATTTGCTATCTCATTCGTGGTAAAGTCATGCTGACCTTTTACTAAAAAGCAGTGTGCTTAGTGGCTATTAAATCCATTTTAAATCTTGAGTCACAGATTAAGTCACTGTACCTTATCATTTTAATGGGCCCATTCCCACCCTGATTTTATTGAGGGGTTGTCCCACTCTGCTCCTCTTGACTTTGTTTATCAGCCAAGCAAACTTGCTGCTGTCAGTAGTAAATACTAATAAGAAGTAAATGGTACGTGATTAGTGCACATGTCCGATAGAAACTTTTTTTCTCCTTCAAAAGAATCCTTGGGACTGACATCCCTTCTCTGTCATCGTGGTACAGACACCAGCAATGAATTTGTGCATGAACTAGTGGAATGGACCTTCAGGCTCTGCTGGGACCTCCTGCCACAGCCACACAAAGGCAGCTAATAAGAAGCCCCTGCAAGCCTGTCTTAGGTGGCAGGACTGAAGGGGAGCTTTTGAGGTAGCACCGGCTCATTTACATGTAGCTTACACTTCATTTTAAAAGAAGTCCAATTCTCTTAAACCTTTCTGAACTGGTAAATCTAAACTGTAGACAACAGAAGTAATTGCTGTATGTAGATTAATCCCAACTGTTTGTAAAGTTCAACTCCATTTCCAGCTCTGTTTTCCACAACGTAAGCATTCCAGCAGATTTGCATTTCGTCGCACAGATGGTCTCTCAAAAAAATCACCACAACAAAAACTATTCATTGTTAATATGTTTCTGGTGCCAAGACACACAGAAGGTTTATATGTCACTATGGAAAGGTAAGACTGAATTAAAGCTGTTTCTCGGGTAATAAAATCATCTTTTATTTCATCTTCTCTTTCACAAGGGTAGCTGTTACGCTGGATCTCACTAGGTGTTCAACGGACAATATAAAGGAACTTTCTTTCCAGAAGCATCAGCACTTCTAACTAGTTTGTTAAACTAAACACGTTTCTCATGACCATTCTCGACTTCCCTAACAACCTGTCCAAATTCATGTAAATCACAGCCACAGCAATCTGATGAGAAACATAGCTGCTAGCTCTGTATCCAAAGAGCTGAGCCAGGTTATTCCCTGCATGGGGCATAGCCCTGTCCTTGGGGACTGGCAGGTTCTAGTCTCAGATATTAAAATCTCTGGTTTTAAAAGCACTCCTGTCAAGACAGCACATACTTTTATAAATCTAATCCTCATCCAAGTCTGGAATTGAGTGTCACCTGCTCAATGCAGCACTCTTATCTATTGGGACAGGTGAGTTGTCCTAGTAAGTCTGAATAGGTTTTGTGAATACAAATAAACTTCTGTTTTAACCAAGACTGGGGAGAGGTTTAAGAGAGTGCTAAGTCATGGAAAGCTCTTGTTTCTGCCAGGACAGCCTCCATGAGCATGGATGTTCACTATACAACAATCCTCTTTGTTAATATTTGCAGCCCCACCAGAAGTTTTTGAAAGTGCTTTAGAATCAGAGAAGCACAAAGCCAAACGACCCATTGTGCTGAGGTGTCAGGCAGAAGGGAGACAAAGGATGGGGTGTCATTTCAAGGTGACAGATAGCTGTGGACAGCTGAAGTCACTTCCTCTCACCCCCAGCTGTGCAGGCATTGCTGGCAGCCTCTCAGCATGCTACCCAGCACCTCCTTTTTATTTCACCAAACCAATTAAACCAGTTAACTTGTTAATTGCTTTTGTTCTTTGCACATCATGCATATGGCAACTATTCCACAGTGCTCAGCGAGTCCTTGGGGATTTCTTTTTTAGTTTTAGTGTGATTTGCTGGTTCTGTCTTGGTCTGCCTGTGACAAGAGCCATCAGCATGTTGGCCACGTGACGTCTCCTTACTGTGTGAAGTGTGCACATTGGATATATATATCATCATTCTCCCCTTGGCAAGCGAGTCTGATGCTCTGTACATACAGCAGGGGCTACTTAAGGCATCATAATTTAAAAAAAGGCCACAGAAAACTTTTGTAGCCCAGGCAAATTCAGAGTGCAGGCACAAGATACAGTTGCACAAGACAGTCACAAATTTCCCAGAAGACGCCAGTGGCCTTTCCTAGCTGCTCTCATCCCTAACGACAGCTGTTCTCATCTCATGTCAGGATCCAAATCCTTCTTGCCATATTTTTTTATACTATACACACTTAAGAAAAAAAAATCAGCAGAAGTACATTCACATAAAGGAGTAGTGTGACTGTTTCAGAGCCTATCAAAGCAGTTGCATGACTGTTTCAGAGCCTATCTTGTCATCTTAAAATTATTATTTCTCTCATTCCCATCAGATGGTCTGAATTGTGCAAGCGCCATAGATAGGATCCCTTTTCATTCATCAAGAAAAATTCACCAGTAAGAAGCTAAATGCTGAACTGTGACTTCTTTGCCACAAAAATTCTATTTGCCACCTGGAAGAGGTAGTTCAGTCACCAACAGCATGCTGATATTGCAGGGGGCAGCTGGGGAGAAGGTAGTGTTTGTGAATGGTTAATCCACACTCATCTTCTGTGTCTGCTGTGACTCTTTGCAACGTGACAGACAAGGAAAAAAAAAAGAAAAAAAAAAATTGGATGGCATTCCCACCCTCCCTACCTCCATAATCTAATCTAATGTTTATGGATTTTGTGGCCGCAAAAAGGGATATTCAATACAGGTACCATTTATTTTTCTTGCAAGTACTTAACTTTTGAATCCTGTATTTATCATACTGTGTGGACTTGCACAGATAGATAAACCATTGTACTCCACATAGGAATATATACATAACTCACCACTTTCCACAATTAGCAAGTTCATTTTGGCCTGAAAAATGTTCTGAATCATTAACTAAATGGTTTTCAATACATTCCAGCTATACTGTTCTGAGTGTACTGGGGCTGAAATAGAGCAATACACTAAAACCTGCAGGACTTCTCCTTTATAAAGCAAGAATTAGAATTCATTTTAGAATAATTAATTAATCAATTACTTGTCCAGATCTTGTGTCCACTCTGCTGGACAATCCTTAAATAAAAAAAGTAAGATGTTCAAGCAGAGGAAGTTTTAGTGAATGGAAGCAGATATTTAACCCAAATCACACACTGCACATTTCTGAAAACAAAATTAATTTCAGTGATTAAATAATGACTCAAAAAGCAGATAGCTCCATTTATTTAGAACAGCACAGAGCTCTGACTTTTCACTCAAACTGAAATTTACAGGAATAGCAATGCAGACCTGGAAACACAGATCCAGTCTTAAAATTCACTCTTTTTCTGCTCTAGCCTGTGATCACTCTTTCTGGGGTCCTGGACACCCGTCATTGGCAGCAGAGCTCTGGGCCTTGTTGTGCTCATGTCCCCAGCCCTGGCTGCAGCAGCCCTTCAGTACTTGGAAGGGGCTGATAAGAAAGATGGGGACAGACTTTATTTTAATAGAGTCNCTGCAGAAGTTTTTACTCCTCTGTTTCCTACATATGGTTTTTACAGTGGGGTGGGTGAGACACTGGCGCAGGTTGCCCAGAGAGATGGTGGATGCCCCTTTCCTGGAAGTGACCAAGGTCAGGTTGGATGGGGCTCTGAACGACCTGATCTAGGTGAAGATGTCCCTGCTTACTGCAGGAGGCTTGGACTAGGTGACCTTCAAAGGTCCCTTCCAACCCAAACTATTCAATGATTCTATGAACCTGACCCAAATGTTCAGGACAAACACTAAACCTACCTAGACACCCAGCTTTGCAGAGGAACCTCCCCAAGGTCACTGCAGGCTTATGGAGAGCAATGCAGGTCTCTCAGCACTCCACAGAAACTGCGACTTGTGCTTACTGATCACCAATTCTATAGTAAGGTGTACATATTTGTACATATACAAAACACAGAATAAAGACTTCCAGTCATAAAATAACTGTTGCATGCCCAAGACTCATAAAACTCCTATATTGCCCATATTCTATAGACAGTTTCAGGGGTTTTTTTAACTCCCCTCCACTGAAAGGTTCATAGGATATCTTCGTTAACACTTGTTCAGAACACAGACATACACAAGAATTCACCTGAAGAGGCATGACTACAGAACAGTCTCTGGGGTGGGAAATACACCCCCAAACCCATAAGATCCCCCAGTTATTCTGTGCTTGAGGTGCTGAATCTTTTTACAGGTCACCAGGCAATGTGAGAGGAGAATCCAGCTTCACCTGCTCATCCCAGGCTGCAGTTAGAAGAGAGCAGTGCCTTTTTTCCTATTTGCTTAGTGAAAACTTCTGAGTTGGAACCTGGAGCGAGATCTGCCCTTGTACACTTTTACAGCATCTGTACAAATTGAGTGATGTTGAACCTGCTACCCACACCTACATTTCAGCCAGTTCCAGCCTTTTGTTTCCATGTTGGTAGGAATACAGAAGTTACTATAAATAGCAACTAACAACACACTGAATGTTCAGAAGTGCCAGGGCCTATCTGCAGGAGTCAATGGAAGAAAAGACAGGGTTTTTTCAACAAAAAGCCCAAGGCATGATGAATATAAAACAAAATACGTGGGCAATACTAGAGAACACTTTATCTGGTATATAATTATTTAATTATTCTAGTTATTTAATTCCTTCAGTTTCCCTCCGGCTTTTGTTTTTTAGAGTACACAGAACATAATTTCTTCATGTAAAATAAAAAATAAATTGGTCTATTTAACAATTTAGAAGAAAAAAATTAAAATCTACAAATTCATAAATATATCTAAAATCAGGACACTGAATTTCTGCTCCATTTCAAATAATTATGTGGAGCTAAGCATAAGAGAAATTCTAAAGGAAAGAAACCCTAACAAAATTCAATAAAGTTATTTATATCAGTGATGATATCACACTTGAATAATTCTTACAATTTAATGTTGATATAAAAGCAGCCAAAATAATTCTTTTAGTAAAGTAATTTAGAGATAAAGATTACATTCATCTTCAAACTATGTTAAAAGCTTGTTTGAAAGAGTTATCAAAATAACACCTTTCAATGATGTTTTTGTTTCAATAAATTTGTATTTCATGAACCAGACACAAATGTGGCTCAGCTAGCTGGCTTTATCCTGCATTTGTCTGGATTTCTAAAAACTTATGCTTGGCCATCTTAAAATTCCCATTTTCACAGACAGTTCCTCTCTGTAGCTTTCTCTTATAACTTGATTCTTCAAAGTCTGACACCAGGGGTTTAATGTGCAAGGGGTTTTTTCTTTTTTATTTGACTGTCAAAAGTATTTGTCTTTTAGCGAAAGCCTATCTTTCATGTTACTGGTACTTCAGATTGTGTATTTTTATCTTTGTTTAACCCATTATTTTATATATATAATTTTACGAGGTTACAAAATCAGTTACAAAAAACCAGAATAGGTTATTTATATTTTTTCATAGTATTTATTTTGCATTTTTTTTTGTGAAAATAATAAAACAAATATGAAGCCAGTCTCCTTACTATGGCACCATTTTTACTGGCAATAATACAACAGGTGTTAACTCACTACACTTTTATTAGCAGAAGCTAGGTAAGACCTAAGTAAAATGAGATTGATTTTCTCCTTGAATCCTCACCGATCATTTCTCTTCATTAGACATTAAAATTCCACTGTGATGAGGGGCATAAAACTAAGAGAGATTTGCAGATGGAGAGATCATTATATTCTTTCAATACAATCTCTGCTCAAGACCCCATCACAAAGTAGTAAGGACTTTACTTTCAGGGACATGATGGAGGTATTTTTGTGACAGTACTTAGGAGGTTTGACAGCCCAGCTTCTGCTTGTCTACAGTAAGCTTTTTAAACATTTCATTTAAAGGAATGCAGTTATTTTTCAGGTTTCCTGAAAGACACAGGAAAAATGAGAGCAATCTGAATGTGCTTCGATCATAAGAAATAATTGGATTGAGTATGAGCTATCAACTTAAGCATAAGGTAGATATGCAAAGATTACAAGGAAGCACAGCTAATGAGATGAGATTGCTAAGTAGTCATAGCTGACTTGTGTTCTCAGCCAGGTAAAGTGACTGGACTTACAACCAGACAAACAGTTTCAAAGTAATTAAATGCTCGTGCTCTCAGCTGCAAGGTTGCCTCTCCAAACACACAGCATTTTTACCAGCATCCAGCAAACTGCTAATAAAATGAGGAATGAAACAGCTGGGGGCTGCAGAATCATGTTGCCATGGAAACCACTGCAGGTGCATGGTCCAAGGAATAATAAACCCCAGCTTTTTAGAGTTTATTAAAAAAAATAAGGAAGAAATGAAAAGAGGACAGAGAGAAATAAATAACACAAACCAAGGACATTGCAAACACTTCTGAGAGAAGGACAGACTAGTATTGTTAAATGGGACCTGTCAGAGAGAACAGTGCAGGGGATAAAGGGACTGAGCTGAAAGATATCTCAGTGCATAAGTATGCCAGAAAAAGAAAGAAGAAATCAGAACTAAACAAAAGAAAATACAAACACCAGAGGGCACTGAAACAGAAATAAAATCTATTACAGGTCACTGTGCTTAGAAAAAACAACAGAAGAAAAGAACAATTCAGAAATTGATGCGGGAATCAGGACCTCTGGATTGCCTAACATAGCTCTAGTTCTCTTATGCCAAAAATCATTTGTACATCAAGTCTCCCACTCATATCACTCATGCACCAGCCTTTCCCAAAATAACAGCTCATTCATCTATGTAGAGCACATTGCAAATCTGATGGATCTGATTTTCAAAGGTATTTCGACTCCCAAAACTGTAGCTGGTGGGATTTGCTCAGCTCCTGAACAGGCTGAGCACTTAATTCACATTCACATCAGTGGAACGATGTTCCTCATGCTCACCTTGCCTGTCTGAGAACTACTGGCACACTAAAGTTCCTCTACAGTGAGGGGGATGTGCAGCTGTAAGATTTACTGAACCAACCAAGATTTTAAGTGGTTTCTCTCTCTCAAGTGACTCTATAGGACACGTTATCGATACCATTTTTATTAAGATTACATTTGTCTATGCAGCTTCCTATTTGCGGAGTTTATGAGCAAAAGGAAGAATGCTGTCCGGCGATGCCATGGAGTGATTTAATTCCAGGCTCATAATACTCATGATGCAGAAGAGAAGTCTCAGAAGACCATGATGTCCCCAACCCCATTCGTGGTGATGGCTCCTCCACACAATGGCCACATACTGTCCTGCAATACTCTTACCCTTTACAGAGCAAGGAAAGGTGAGTTATACAGGTGAAGGATTCAGTCACCAAGAACATCAATGACAAGAGTTTTAATGCTAGAAAGCCTTCTGGTGACTCTTCTGACTGTGAGGAAAAAATGTGCAGTTTTACACAGCACCTTAACAGCAAATCCAGGGACAAGACATCAGCTATGGTACAGTGACAGGACATAATCCAGAGAACAGCAAGAGAGAGGTTCTGGAGGTTCTGGTTCAATATGCAAGTTACTATGGAACAATAAAGAACTCTCTGATGGCGCCCCCTGAATTTACCACTTAGTGGAAAAGCAGACAGAAGGTGAAATCATAGTGCAAAACTGGTAAGTCATAAGGCCTGTGTACCTTCAAATAAAGAATAGAATAGAATAGAATAGAATAGAATAGAATAGAATAGAATAGAATAGAATAGAATACAATACAATACAATACAATACAATACAATACAATAGGAGGATGGGAAAACTCAAACAGGAAAATACTTTGGCCAGACTTGAACAAAGGAAGCAGTAAACTTAAAAAAAAAAAAAAAAAAGAAAAGGTAAAAAAAAACAACAACAGTAAAACCCCAGGATCTAAACAAAACCAAACCAAATAAAACCCAAACAAAACTCCACCAAAACCAAACCCACAACTATATTAGTTAGGCTTGGTTTGCATACATGCATTCACTTATTCAGCATATTAAAAATATACAACGTCCTCTCCCCCAAAGCCTTAATGAAGTAGTTTATCTCAAAAGAGACATCACATGAAAATAAAATTTAAAAAAAAACTATGTTCAGATAACACACGAAACCCAAAAGACACAAAACTTGGAGATATGACAGAGACGGTTTAAATATATCATCCTAAAGTCTGAAAATATAACCAGCCATTCCTGAAACACAAACTAAGCACGAAGTTAGAGAAGCTTCTAGAAATAAGATGAAATAAGATGGTTTTTTGAGCCATGTCCAAATAAAGAAGGAGAAAAGAACTCGAAGAAGAATCAAGGTAAGCAAAAAAAATTGACGAAATTGTTGCTAAAGGCATAAAACCAATAGAAACTACTCCTTCATAGAAGTAGAAAGCCTGACAAGAGTGTCTCTAGGGCTACTAGACGATCAAGGTGTAAAAGAAGTGTTCAGAACAGATATAGACTCAGCAGAAAATCTAAGCAAGGTTTTTGTAACTGTGCATATCAGGAAAGAATCACAGTATCAGAACATCCTGAGTTTGGAGGGACCAACAAGGATCACTGAAGTCAAACTCCTGGCCCTGCACAGGACCATCCCCAAGAGTCACATCCTTGCGCCTGAGAGCATTGTTCAAATGCTTCTTGAGCTCTGTCAGCTTTGGTGCTGTGACCACTTCCCTGGGGAGCCTGTTCCAGTGCCCAACCACCCTCTGCGTGAAAAACTTCTTCCTAATATCCAACCTAAACCTGCACTGACACAGCTTCATGACAAGAAATCAAAGGAGACAGAGGTCTTAAAGAGAAACAGACCAGTAAGGTCAGTGTTTGTATTGCCCAGACTGCATTAACTGAAACTGCTAAAAATAATTCAGTTAACAGATAGGCAGATAAATATGAAGTATCTGAATAAATGTCAAAAACATGCCAAACAACCTCCAAATCATTAATGGCTTCCTGCAAGAGCTCAAGGAAGGTAAGATACATTCCAGAGTAAAAAAGTACCTAACTTTACACAAAAAAGAAATAAAAATGCTTCAGTCACTAGGGAACTGGAGATTAAACCCTGATATCTGAAAATGGAAAAAATATGAAACAATTCTTTTATAGCTAGGACACTATATTAACATGAGAATAAATATAAAAATTGATTTTCTAAAGCACATGATGTCACAATAATGAAATTTACTTCTCTGATAGGGTGAGGTGAATTGACTTTGGCTTGACCAGGAGCCCACTAAAGCTGCTCCAGCCAGGAGCCTTCTCCAGCACAGACTTCCCATGAGGGCACAGCCTCTTCCAGACATCTTCCTGTTCTGGTGTGGGTCCATCACAAGCCGCACATGGATCTCTGCTTCTCCATGGACCTCCAAGGGCTGCAGGGGCACAGCTGCCTCACCATGGGCTGCACCAGGGGCTGCAGGGGAATCTCTGCTCCAGCACCTGGAGCACCTCCTGCCTCTCCTTCTGCATGGACTTGGGTGTCTGCGGACTTGTTCCTCTCACATATTCTCTCTCTTCTGTTCTCTGGTCACAATTACTTCTGCACAATAACTTCTTTTCCCTTAACTCTGTTATCCCCGAGGCGCTACTGCCACCGCTGGTGGGCTCAGCCTTAGCAGTGAATCTTGGAGCTGGGTGACATTGGCTCTGCTGGACATGGGGGCTGCTTCCCACAGAAGCCAGCCCCTCCCAGCCACCAACACCTTGCCACACAAACCCAATGCACATGGCTATCAGGCTAGGGGGAAGAAGCTTAACTTAAGCATCTTATCCTTAGCAAAGCTTCCGGCATTTGATATTTACATAGGAAAATTAAGGATATATCATTTAGGTGAAGTTAATATTAACTGCCTGCACAACCAAGTGGCAATAATAAGAAAACAAGATGTTCATAGAATAGTTATTAATAGTTACTTTTAGCCTGGAAAGGTGGGAGATAAAGTGGGAGATCTGTCATAGGTTTTGAATTATATTCTGAATTTTCTGTAGTGATACAGTTGAAAGCAGAAACAATTTGTGGATGCTGGAAACACCTTAAAGATCCTCAAGGACATAGTTACAGCCCCTTATCAAAAAAATGCCAAGAAATTTAACCAAAAAAATGGTATACCTGAGAAAGAAGAATTAAAGTAGTAAATATAAAAATGAGACTGTTTACACAGCACCACTGCAGAAACATAGCTGAGGCTACAATAAACCACAAATAAAATGAGTTGAGAACATGAGTACAGAGCAAAAGTAATTCTGTGATGAAGGTAGAGAAGCATTTCATGAAGGCCATGAAAAGTAGCCGTTCCATTCTGCAAAGTATTGACAAGACCGTAACTATGGTACAGTATTTCAAATAAAATTTGACAACTCAAGGAGAAACCAAAGGAGGCGTTCTAAAAATTAATGTGAAAAAAAATGAAGGAAGAAAAACCAAAGAATTGTATTTGTTGAAACTAAAGACAATGTTTTAAAAAGCCTTTCAAAATATAAAAGTTAATAATCATGAAGGAAGCAACAGTGATGCATTCCCCATTATGCAAACAGTTAATTTGAGAAAGGGATGTTTTTCCATTACAGTTTTAGGAAAGTTAAACAAAACAAAGCTTTTCAACATGATGTCAGTTAAGCACTAGGAGTAATTAACCACGGAAAGTACCTAGCACAGCTTCTAATTTGGCCTCTATTATTGTCAAGCCACTGCTTGAAACAGAGTGGCAGGGTAAATACCCACGGAGCCAGAGCCCAGCTCCTGTCTGCTGTCCCTGGGTTGACTTTCTTAGCGTTGAAGATGTTTGACCTGGTTTCTCTTTGGTTAATGACTGGGATGAAAAAGGATCTGCAGGGAATTTATTTGTACTACGTATTTGCAATTGCTTACTTACAAGAGGCTGGGAGTGCTATTTTTAAAATTACAAACTTTAAGGGCAAATTAGCTATTTGCTAAATGCATCAGACTTTGACTCCTGATGTTAACATTGAAAATAGCACAGCAGCAGAGGGGTAGTAGATTTGGTGTGTCACTTCCTTCTCACTTACCAAGGGCATTGTTTTTTTCAAGGTTTTTCATTCTAGATAGCAGATTTCATTACCTTAACTAAGCATTTTGCATTCTCATGTCAAATAAAATACCAGAATATCCATGAAAACTTGAAGTCAGAGAAAATAATATCACAAAGTCGAGGATAAGGAAAAGAATACTTAGAAAAGACAGATGCATCTTAGTGCTCATGACAGAGATCATACTCAAGGATAAAGTGATACTTGACAAAACTCAGACTGAGCTAGAATTTTTTTAAGGTATTAAATGTCGCAAAAAACCCCCAAGACTTGGCACTAGAAATTGGGCTAGAGTTTCTAGAGACACGATGAATATGGGGTGGGAAGTTAGGACAGCTTAACAAGATTACAGGACTGGAAATGCACACACCTGAAGCAGAGCAAAACCCCAGGGAACTCCCTACCCACAGAACAAGGGTGTTCACATTCTTTAGTGCAGAAATGTGACAGGATGACAATGTGGACTTGTATGCTCAACACTAATGTTTCTTAAGTCTCTCCTACATAAATTTATTCCCTGTAAGGGATAAGCTTTTGTATTAGATGCAAACAGGACAAGAATTGGTAAGGGAAGGAAAAAAAAAAAAAAAAGCCTATTTTGGCTTCCAAAGGAAGGAGTTTACAATATTTTAAAGGACTTTATAATATTTTTCCATGGGGCACAAGCTGACACAGGGTGTCCTTTCTGTTTGCATCTGTGAAACCAATCAGGTTAGAAGCTGTCTAATCAAAATATTGTGGGGCAAAGCTTGGAAGGACAGTAGCCAAGAAGCCACATTAGCAGCCCTAAAGAAAAAACTAAACCTAAACCTAAGGCACGGGCTGATCCTCTGTCCAGTAAGCCCAAGACTGGTCCAGCTGAAAAATTTCAGGGGAGAAATCTTTTGTCAGTCAATGTTCCTGCCTGGGACCATTCAGACCTGCAGCTTCAGACTCACAGGAATCACCAGCTCTGTCTGGGAAAGGAATGTCCCGCCAGTGTTTTGTTAAACCCAGCCTAGCCACAGGAACAGCTGACATCCACCCTTTCATGAGCAAGAGCTTTCACCCATCGTTTTGCTGGCAGGCTACAGACAGAAGGTTGGATGAGCCCTGTTCCTTTGAACAGGGTCATAAGAAGCACCATACAGAATTAGTTCCAGGCCAGACAAATCATTGCTAAATCAAAGTAGAGACATAAGGCATTGTGTAACATCACCTGGTTACTGGCAGATAGATTACTGCACAGCACCCTCCCAGGCCGAGCCACAAGCGACTCATAGGCGCTTTAGGATACAAGCCATGAATTCACAGCCCTGGGGTCTGAAGACCCTCTCATTTTATTCTAAACATCTGTAAAAGAGATTTTTGCTGTTAGACACAGGGATATTTCTGGAACTTACATATCACAGACTCTAATGCACTTTTAGCACTATGTTTTCTTACTCTTGAAAAAAAATTAAAAGAGCCTTAGCTAAGTATTCCAAGAGTGAAACAACAGCAGGTATTGGGCTTTAAAATCCTCTTAGCCAAGTGAGCATTAATTAAAAATCCTAGAAGTTCATAAAAGTAACAAGTTTTGGTAAGCAATCAAGAGAATAAAACTTGTATAACTATAGCTACTTCAATATTTGAAAAATCTAAAATAAAGGAAAAATCTAAGCTTGTCTGCAAGAAACTCTAACAGGAAAGTTAGGCTACATTCATTCATTTGATTTTCTATCACAGATGTCTGGAACAGCTCTAAAAAGAACAAATTTCTTCAATTTTTTCAATGGAAAGATGAGCCGAAGGACCTGTTCTTTCTTCAGGTAAATCTCTGGAAGAAGCATCCATGATCTGACTGAGTGTACATTTCCAAGTGGCTGCTCTAAAAGAGAGGAACAGGCTGCAGACTCTGCAAATAAGCTGGATACGTAAGTGTAGTCTTAATAAAAATTGCATTGGTAAGATATCATAGAGAGTCACTGGAAAGAGAGAAGAAAATTCAAATTTCAGTTGGTTCAGTCAATCTTGAAGCTACATATCCTCTTTGCTAGTCTGTATGATTAAGTTACTCCTCAGAGGATGTTTCAAAAAGTGACTACCAAAAAAAGTTAATAAAATTACTGTTACAGTTTTGATACAGACATTACCCTACTTCAGACTGCCTAATTTTTGGCGATGCCAGAAGCTGTGACTGTACATCAGTGGGGCCACAGCAGTCGTAACTGCTAAAATTCTCCAGGCCAATAAGGAAAAATCTTAGCATACTTCAAGAGAACAAGCAAACACAAAGCCTTCCTTCATCTGCCCCACGGTTCACCTTTTATAGTCCACGTGCAAAGCGGTAACTGCAAAGAACAGGGAAGGGCAATTTCATCCTGTAAGGTCAGCATCTGGAAGTTACAAATGTAGACAGCAATGCAAACTGATTCACAGCTCTTTGGAGCTGGAAAAGCTGCCAGCTCCAAGCACTGAAAGCTAACACCCTTGACACCAAACACCCCCAAAAAGCTCTTTTCCACAGCACTGCCAAATAATAGTTCTTAATCGAGGGGAGAGCTCTTCGGCCTAGGGTTGAGCCAAACTCATCAGTAAAGCAGGGCTTTGAGATGTTGGCTGTCAACCACCACTTCCCATGCGTGGCTGTGCGACACTTCTCAGTAATCTTCCATGGCAGCTCTGTAAACACTGGAGGTTGTGTTGTTCAAGCTTATCCTAGGGATGCCAGGAATTATTCCACTCTTTTCCCCACAGTTACAATATTCCTCTGGTTAAGTCTTTGCAGGTTTGAAGTTTGATCTGATGGAGCATAGAGCTGTTTTAGGATTACAAAATCCAGCTTGCTGATTTCTGTTCACCTGCAGATGCAATCCTTCATTTTTGAATTGTGATCAAAACCAGAAGCCGAAACTAGCAGCTGCAATAAGTAATATGGTAATGAAAGAAGACCTTCCCAACTAATTTTAGGTGTTGGTACCAATTGTTTTTCTCTCGGGACACTTTACATCCATGGGACAATAGATCAGACCAGAAAGAACATTTACTCAGCGCTGTCAGAGGAAATTCTCAACAGCACAGAACAGCATTAAACCCTTACTGAAAACCTCAAATGTCACAAAATACCATGAGAAACAAATGAAATATGCAGAACATTGCCAGTGCCTTCAGTCACAGCAATAGCAGGGAATACAACACAGAGAGATGATTCTGCTCCTTGTTTTATTCCACTGTCGATAATCCTGAAGACCTTGAGACTTTTCCAACAGCTGGGAGCATCTGAGTGAACAAGGAAACATGTTCAAAGGTGCTCCTTGCATTTCAGGCCTGAAATTTAAGAGATGGAGCTGCAGCTGCTCACACTTCACTGTGTGTATAAGGCACTGCTCTTTGATAAAGCTAAAACTAAGACACTGGCACAAACACCACCTGTGCTCTCTCTCCTTACTTCTCTGACTTTTCAGCTTACAGGATGGAAAACCCATCTTTTAAAGTCAATAATAATTCACCATATTTAAAGAGGAATACAGAGAAGTTATCAAAATACCAACTATTTTTAGAGGCCTCACAAAGGCAACTGAAAAGTATTTTAGTGGTCTTTCATGGAATTAGTTATAAATGTGCTCAAATGCTGCTATAGCTAGTAAAATGCTAAGTGCAAAAGTTATTTGCTTTACCCTATCTTTTTTCAATGCTGACAATTTTATACATAAATATGATTATGGAATGTTAAGAAAAACAGCCCTCTGACTTCAGAAGACTGATGGCTGTACTAAGACTTCAGCAAACCAACCTTATGAGTCAAAACCGAGTCTCTCCCTCTGTTTTTGCTCCTCAAATATTGCTTGATACATAGTGAAATCTGAAGTAATACCCTGTTTTTCACATGTCCTCCTGAAAACCACTGAGAAAAAGTTCCAAAATAACTTCCTGTTCTTTTCTAAATAGAGATGCTCTTAAAGCTGTCACTGATATTCCTTCATTTCCTCTGAAAGAAATAGAGAGCCAGATTGGCCAGATCCAGGGCATAAACAGAGCGCTGACATTTAACCAGAGGCAGCATATCCTTCCTAGTCAGTATATTTTTCCCTGATAATTGGCACATAAGACCAAACTTCAGTTTAAAATAAGAATCCTTGGATAAAGGTGGCGAAAGAAACAAATCCAATTTGGTGAACAAAACCACAAAGACATTTTCAACTTGGTACGGTTCATGTTGGCAAGGCCAAGCAGATACTGAGCAGAATCTGTGAAAAGATCTTACTGTCACAATGTCTTCAGTTTATTTTCTCTAAGCACATAATCTCTAACACGTAATGTAAATATTATGTTGCATGTAGATGCAGAGCTTGCACAGTATGAGTCTTTACTGGGGCATCCTGGGAATACTACCATCATAAACACTGGCCTATAAAAGCAAAATAATTTGAAGGAACCAATGAGTAATTAAAAAACCTACAGCTCTAATAACAAATGGCAGCTTGTAGTCCTCTTCATTCATTTATCTTTGCTCACTGCTCATTTCTGAGCAAGATATAATACTGTTATTCCTCTCCAGACCAAGACCCTCAGACTCCTCAATGTTGTAGATATTTTAGAAAATCCCACAATTAGACTGAGCTGCTTGGTGTGGTCATTCCAGTTGTTTCTTCATCATTATGCTCAATAAAAAAAGCAACTGAACCACTTAAACATTTACCTAGGTGTTTTGTTCCTACAGAGACTTATCAAATCATTGAAGAGATATAGATGATACCTGGATATGAAGCTAATAATAACCCCAAACTTATAACTTTAAATCCTGATTCTTGAACCATCTCAAACTGGACTTACTTCTACTATGGGAAGCCATATCTCACAATCACTTCTAGGTTTTCATCCACTTATGTCCAGAAATTTTGAACAGTCTAAGAAAGTGCCAAAGACTGAAAAAATCACACCTTAGGAACATTTTTGTTACAGAACAGGTGTGTAATTTTACAGCTCCAAAGTCCAAAATCACCTAGGATAGTTTTCGCTCTACTTTTCTCAGCAACATCTTTTTCAGAAATAACTGAGTCACAGAATCATTTCGGTTGGAAAAGACCTCCAAGATCCTCAAGTCCAATCATCACCTGGGTAACTAGACCATAGCACTAAGTGCCACGACCAGTCATTTCTTGAGCACCCCCAGGGATGGTAACTCCACCACCTCCCTGGGCAGCCCATTCCAAAGCTTAGTCTCCCTTTCAGTGAAGAAATTTTTCCTGAAACTCCCCTGACACAATTTGAGTCCATGTCCTCTCACCCAGTTGCTTGTTGACTGGGAGAAAAGACCAAGCCCAACCCGGCTACAACCTCTTTCCAGGTAGTTGTAGGGAGTTCAAGTAGTTGTCTCCCCTGAGCCTCCTTTTCTCCAGGCTAAACACCCTCAGATCCCTCAGCCACTTCTCACAGGACTCACTCTCTAGACCTGTCACCATGTCATTATCCTTCTGTGGACATGCTCCAGCACCTCAATGTCTTTCTGGAGGGGCCCACAACTGGACACAGGACTTGTGGTGTGACCTCACCAGTGCAATACTTACATCATCACTTTGATAAAATATTCATAAAGTGTCTAATTCAATTGAAAAGGTCACAAAAGAAACATTCCAGGATTGGACCTTAAATTGCACTTCCATTTCCGTTTCAAGACTATATAAGATACTGAAGGTATTCACATATATATTATTGAAATTTACATTCAGATATACACATACTCTTGAAATTTACATCTGTGTCCTTTTTCCTCTCTAGCCAGAGTCAGTGCAGATGGTACTATCAGAATAATTAGAATCACCCCCGTTTCATTCACAGCTTGTGTTCTTTATTGTTTTCCCATTTATACTAAACTCCTTCTGCTTATTTGTTTTCAAACATTACTTTTTATTTTAAACAGCATATATCTGTTTTTCTCATTAGAATAATAATTTTACATGCACATTAGGTAGATAAAGATTGTTCAGGAAAAAGGCTGTGTCAAATGTTTTTGTACCTGGATTATAGAGGACATTTGACTATAAATCAGAGCTCTGTGTGGAACTGGTTTTCCCGTTACTGTGCCCTGAAAGCATGAGAAGCTTAGGAGGGTAGTCTAAAGGGACATTCAGAGACATTCAGCGTGTCAGCACAGTGTGGCAGAAGATGCTGATGTCAGAGAGACAGGAACACATGTTAAGCAGACAATTCAGTTTCAGTGGTAACCACATTCTTCATGTTGATTTTTATTTACAATGAATTTTCTCTTTCTTCATTCCCCTGTGTCACCAGCAGTGAGGAGGGAGAGAAAATCAGGAGTGAAACTGAGCATGAGAAGATGGGAGAGGTGGGTGGAAGATGTTTTAATATTTGGTTTCTATTTCTCATTATCCTACTTGGGTCTGATTGGCAATAAATTAATCTAATTTCCCCAAGTGGAATCTGTTTTGCTTGTGATGGTCAATGTAGGGCGTATCTCTCCCTGCCCTTATCTTGACCCAACAGCCTTTGCATATTTTCTCTCCCCTGCACAGCTGAGGAAAGCATTGACAGAGCAGCTTTGGTGGGCACCTGCCATCCAACCAGGGTCAGCCCACAAAATACACCAAAAATTTCCATTGTCATGTATCTGGTACTGAGAAGTGGTCCAGGAAGCTGGGATATGGAAATGACATGGCTGTGCAACAGAGAAGCTGTCAGGTTCTCTTCCATCTGCTCCCAGGCAGCTTCAGAAAGCAGAGTCTCTATTTTTAGGTAGAAATGCTGACCAGACTGTCAGATGCAGCTATGACTGAGCTGGACATAACATCAGACTTTATCTTCTGTTTGCACAGCTTAGTGTATCCTATGGAGGTTCAATCAACATGATAAAATACCCTGCTTTGTTCAACAGCAGAGTCATTAGTATGAGCACCAAGCCAACCCCTTTGTCAGCCAACCTCAAAGAAAGTGCAGAAAAATGACAGATGAAATTTATCACTATAACAAGAAATCAAAGTAAATAAGATTTCCATGTTTCTGAATGTCATGGTAGAGAGAAAGGCTTTGAGAGGGATTTATTTTTTATGAAGTTTTAGCTGTCATAATTACCTACTGAAAGTTGTAGTTAAACCCCAACTTTCCTAAGCACTATGGGAAGATGAGGCTCTGTCCTTGTATTGCTAAAATCTTCCTGCACTTCAATGGGATGCTCGTTCACCCTGCAAACTCAGTAAGTACTCCATCTCCAGCCAGTGCAACAGAGCATTGCTGAGGACAAGCATACGAAAGGTTAAGGCACTGAGTTCTTGTGGAAAATAGAACCAAGTCAGCAGATATTTCAGCCAAGCTAAAAGAAAGAGCCCGTTTCTGACCATCCAGAGGACCTTTATACTTCTGCTTTTATCATATGCCTCATCTTCAGCAAAATGAGCTGGGTGTTTTCAGGTGCAAGCAGTTGCTAAAGAGATTCAGGTTTACTATTTTCTATGTCTACAAAAGGGGACCAATTATAAAGGCATCAAAATGCTGCTGCATTAAGGGTTTAGGAATTTATCAGAACATTCCAGCAGGTCCTCAGAGATCAGAAGGGTGGTAATGAAGACAAGTTCTTGAGAACTATGGCTGGATGAAAAACTGCTCCAAGTCTTCATGAAACATGTTGTCTGGGTGATCCACTCTCACTGAATCACAAGGTTCAGAGTGGACATCCTTGCCAAACTTGGCCCCAGATGTCACCAACAGTTTAAGTCTAAAGTTTTTAACAGCACTTAAACTTAACAGCACTTAATAGCTTAATTTAAACAATTTAATGAAAGATTCTTATGGAATGTACCATAGTACAATGGTAACTCACTCATAGGTCTAATTTACTTATGAATCTAATGTGCTTAAGAATCTTAAGAAACATTCATAAGACTTTAATATGACCACACTCGTGCACAAACAGACTTAAAGGAGTATGTACAAGGTGTATCCCTGTGAAATATTCAGGGAAGTACTTGCATTGGATGCCTTTGGATCTTCTCAGCGTGTGAAGGGTTGATCCCTGAGGAGTGGGGGTATCAGCCCGGGCTCTGTCAGCTTTTGGCAGCAGTCCTCCAAGTAAACTTGAGAGTTCTCTGGCTCACAGTGGTGTCTCACTCAGAGGGAGATGCTGTGACAGCCCGCTGTGGTCCAGGAGAGGTCAGTGGGTCTTACTTGGGACCATTGTTTATAGGGTCAAAAGAGAGTGGGATTTAGTCATAGTAATTTTCCATACTGACCACAATTCGGGTCAGTAACTTTCTTTGAAAGTTCAACAACAAAAATGTTGTTCCATTTGAGCTGTTATTCAGGCAAGAAAAGCAAATTTCTAAGGCTGTTCATTAAAAACAGGAGTTCGTCAGACAGCGCAAGTTGCTGGGAGAAGAGAGTGTTTCTGATGAACTCAAGAGCAGCTCAACCAGCTGCTGCTCATCAAGGCTGAGGCCTAATGAGCATTTCTGAGATCACAGTGTGGCCCAAGGAGGAGAGGGCGGTTCTACCACCACAGATGTACAAGAGAAATATAATCATAAACTGTAACAAACATAGCAATTTCAGATTACTTCTACCACTGTGGAAAGGGAGCTCAGTGTCAAACCAAATAATCCTATGCAAACACTACCTGAAGTGCTCAGTAATAGTTAAATCATCTAATTGAGAAATATTTTTAGGCCACTAAAACTTTTGGTGTGCCTGCAACATTTGATACAACGCCTGATCTGCTCCTGCCTTCCATGCCTCAAACAATATACTAAAAATACAAAAAATTATTGTGTTTTTGCAAGTGTTGGAATTCTTACCCCTACGATGCAGGTATCCATATTCATAGAATGGTTTGGGTTGGATGGTACCTTTGAAGGTCATCCGTGAGCAGGGACATTTTCAGTTGGATATCAGAGTCCCAGGGATGGGATAGTTACCACCTCTCTGGGCAACCTGTGCCAGTGTTTCTTCGTCCTCATTGTAAAAATCGTCTTTCCTGTATCTAATCTAAATCAACCCTCTTCTATATTTAAACTATGATCCTCTGTCCTATCACAACAGATCCTAAGAAAAACTTATCCACATACTTCTTATAAGCCCCTTTAAGTACGGGAAGGTGCTATGAGGTGTCCCTGGAGCCTTCTCTTCTCCAGGCTGAACAACCCCAGCTCTCTCAGCCTGTCTTCATGGGAGAGGTACTCCAGCCTCCTGCCCATCTTTGTGGCCTTCTCTGGACTCTCTCCAAGAGGTCCGTGTATTTCCTGTGCTGAGGATGGCCATACCCTACACCAGATGGCCACTCTCAAAGCATCTTCCACAGTGCAGAACATCGCACACAGTAAATCGCAAAAACTACCATTATACAAGGAAAATATCTGAATCATATGTGGCCACCCTATTCATGGAATTGCACTGTTTTGTTTATAAATAGAAGTGTCTACTCTGCATGTGTTTCAATGTCAAACTGGCTGTACTTAGTATTTCCAGCAGAAAAAGGAATTTTGAGTTACGATCTTTCTTCCCTAATCTCTGGTTCTAACTATTCAAAAGGTGATATATTTTGCTGCTTTGCTGTGTCTCCCGGGCAGCTAAAATCTCCTTAAAGATCCAAACGCTATCAGTGTTTTTCAGACAAAAGAGGATTAATTGCCCTAGGAAGCACTGCTCCTAGAGACACAACTCAACTCTTTATTCACCTGCTTTTGGGAACAGAAATATCTCCAGCACATGGAATTGAAGTAAAAAAAAAACAAAACAAACCACTTAAGCTGTATTATGAACAAATCCCAACTGCAAATCAAACAAACTGACAGAACTGAACTGTTCAGTGTTCAGCATAACATTAACCTGGCTAAAAGTAATACCAAGGTGAGTTTCTTAACCTTTAAAAAGAACAAAACAAAAACCAAAATCCCAATCCAACTAAACAGCACCTGCTAGTGTATCCTCTGCTCAATCCCCAGAGCCTTGAATGTTATTCTGCAATGCAGAAGATACTACAAGGCTGGCACTAGGATACACACGTCCTTGTTATGCACCTCTTCTTTTTTTTTTCTTCCTTAAATTTTCTTTGAAACATACACTAATATAGACTGATCATTTTGGATATATATATACTAAAGTAATGCTTTTTCCTACAGGTGAAAGTTTTGAATACAGAATCAATCAGGAATAATCCAGGTGCAAGGAAATGCAAGGAAAACATTTATCACAGATTTGTAATGCCAACAAACCAGAAAATGAACCCAAGATCAGTAACACTCATTAGATCCTGAATGCAAATGGTCGGAAAATCTAGCACTGGATTTACCAAGCTCTGAGCAAAACCTGCAGACCAAAATGCTTCACTGTAAAGTACTGAAGTATCTTCTGAAGAACAACCCAAGGTTTTTTTGCTGGAGGTGCACATGTTGTTTGTCCACATCTACTGATTGCCACTTATATCACCTTTTAAAAATTTTCCCTTTCTTTCATCTGCAATTCCAATACACTTGCTTTACTAGTCTCGGGCTCTTGGGACTGCTAACATAAGAGAACAGAATTAAGGCAATATAGCTGAATGACAGAAACTGGAATTTGGAATGCATGTTAAGACATGGATGATATAACCCTCCACAAACACTGAAGGACAGCTGGGACTAGAAAATACAAAAGGTAAGTTAACAATCTGAAGAATTAAAGCATTGTTAAAAGTTTCGTTACAAATCCTGTGCAATGTGGGAAGTAAGGCTGACATCTGAGCCATTTTCACAGTCAGTAAAAGCTCGTAAAACAAGGCAGATCCCAAGAGGACAAACATAAAAAGCTTTTCAACATGGGAACAGCCAAGACAGCCATCCTCAGAGGTTTTCCAGATCCAACTGAATGTAGGCTGGAGCAACCTGCTCCAGCCATAAAGTCACCCTGCCTTAATCAGGAGGTTATATTACATTACCCCACAGATTGCTTCCAATGTGTATTATGTCCTCTGGATCTTACAATGTATAATATTTCTGTACATTGTTACATCAAAATTAGATCTGAACACAAGATTAGGCAAAAGATTTACAGACTGATTGTAAGAAGTGTCTATAAACACAAAATGTAAAACCCTTCTTTTAATGCAGTGTAATAAACAGACAGTGCCCTTGTTAAAAAACCTCTGAAAACAATAAAAACATTGTTTTGTCTTAATTAGACAGAAAGGCATTTGGAATCAGTGCCTGGTAAATTTATGGAGCTTATTCTGGGAGGTATTTGAAAACACCTAAAAGACTATGCAGTCACGGCTCAAAGCTGGCATGGCTTCATGAGAAGAAAGTCCTGCTTATACAACCCAAATTCCTTTTATGATAAGGTAACCCACCTAGTCGATGAAAGGATGAGCATTGTAACCTTTTTGGATTTTAGTGAAGTTTTGGTATTGTCTCTCCTACACGACAGATCTCTACATGATCCTTCTGGACAAAATGTCCAGCCCCCAGCTGGATAAACACATCATGGGATGGGTGGCTAACCGGCTCATGGGTCAGGCCCAAAGGGTTTCAGTGAATGGGGTGACATCAGACTGGTGACCTGTCACTGGTGGGGTTCACAGGGTTCCATCCTCAGCCCTGTGCTCTTTAACATCTTTGTAAATGACTCAGATGCAGGACTGGGAGGGATACTGAGCAAGTTCACAGATGATACAAAACTGGGAGGAGCTGTTGACTCCCTTGAAGGCAGAGAGACCTTGGCAAATCAAGAGGGATGGGCAATCACCAACCATCTGTAGTTCAACAAGGGAAAATGATGGATTCTGCACCTGGGATGGGGAAACTCTGGATGGACAGACAGACTGGGTAATGAGAGGCTGGACAGCAGTGCCATGGAAAGGGTCCTGAGGGTCTTGGTCAGAGGAAAATTGAACATGAGTCAGCAGTGCCCTGGCAGCCAGGAGGGCCAACCCTGTCCTGGGGGCATCAGGCACAGCATCACCAGCCAGGCAAGGGAGGGGATTGTCCTGCTCTGCTCTGCACTGGGGCAGCCTCACCTCGAGTGCTGGGGGCAGTTTTGGGGTGTCACAATATAAGAGAGACATTAAGCTGTTGGAGAGTGTTCAAAAGAGGCTAACAAGGATGGTGAAGGGCATTGAGGGGAAGCTGTATGAGGAGTGGCTGAGGCCATTGGGTCTGTTCAGCCTGGAGGAGACTGAGGGGAGACCCCATCGCAGTTACAGCTTCCTCTCTCTTCTCTGTGGTGACCAGGGACAGGACCTGAGGGAATGGCCTGAAGTTGTGTCAGGGGAGGTTTAGGTTGGAGGTCAGGGAAAGGTTTTTCACCCAGAGGGGGGTTGGGCACTGGAACAGGCTCCCCAGGGAAGGGGTCACAGCACCAAGGCTGACAGAGCTCAAGAAGCATTTGGACAATGCTCTCAGGCACAGGGTGTGACTCTTGGGGATGGTCCTGTGCAGGCCAGGAGATGCCTTCCTACTTAGCATATTCTGTGATTCTGCAAATATACACATTTATCCAATTTTTCAGAACTCAGGGAAAATATAAGTAAATTCTTTGAAAGTACATTGACAAAAAGCATCAACAAATGTTCAGGACTTGAGATGAGGCTTCCCAAATGGTAGAGAAAAATATCTCTTAGACTTCAGCTTGTCCTCATGAATAAACATCACTAAGGAGAGACAGGAATTTCAGCAAAAGGGGCTGAAGAAAGAAAATATTTATCTGTCTAAAAGGCTGAAAGAAGAGACAATACATTAAATGCAAAATATTTTATGTATTTCAAACAAAAGCTGTGATAACAACATTGCACAATACTGAATTTTAAGGTTTTGAAATTCTCAAAAATCACTCTTGTGGCTTTTTTTGCTCCATATATATCTTTATAATTATATTTTTACATTAGTTTTACATTATGACAAGATTAAATTACTTACAGAAATTAAGACAAATTGTATATAACCTGCCACCTTACTAATGTTTCCTTTATATGTAACCGAGGGTAATCATTTAACTTTGATCTGAAAGGATGATCAGATTCAATGCTTTGCTAATCATACAATAGAATGATACAGTCTGCACCAATACTTTTCTTTAAACAATTAGAAGTATATGGGAATTTAATGTGTGCTATGTGTTTTCTACAAAATGTAGGTAATAACTCACTTTATTACTTCACTAGAACAACAATTTCTCCCTTTTGTGTAAGATCTCCAGCAAAAAGGCAGACAGATGCTAAACCCAACATTTTCAGATCCAATGCTGAACAGCCTGGAGGGCAGTAGTGAAAGTCCTGAGTGCAGGGTGAGTCCCTCGATGAGCCATCAGGAGGGACCCAGCCTCTGCACTGAACCCTGCTTCTTTCAGCTGTTTTGCAATTTCCTCCACATCCCAGCCTCCTTGTCCCTGGTTAGCCAGAAGGTGGTCAATAAGGCGAGGGCAGAAGGCAGTGGACATGCACTTCACCACCAAGTTGGTGTTGAGGAGCAAGGAGAGTATTTCAGCATCACAAGTGGAATCATCAACCTACAAAAAAAAGAAATTCAAAGTAATTAATAATTAATTACCAGATCCAGCCGTCAGCCAGAACATGTCACAATGGTTCTGACTGCACAGTATGACCTTCAAAGTGAGAGGAGTATTCCCTATAGATTAACTACAGGGATACACACTTTGCATATGTCAGAATATGTAAAGGTATGTCTTTAACAGTCTACCACATTAATAAAAATATTTGACCTGCACAAAGTTAAGGAATAAGAATGCTTAACAGCTTGGGATTACACCACCAGCTTTATAGATTTTTCACAGGTTTCAAGTCCCAGTGCAGCACAGATCACACCATTTAGCTCCACATCAAGAATGACAATCTGAGGAAGGTCAGAGCAGAATATATTAAATTTTGGTCACTTTATATTAATATAGTACACTACATTTCACAT
The DNA here is from genome assembly GCA_013398115.1 of Falcunculus frontatus. NCBI lineage: Eukaryota > Metazoa > Chordata > Aves > Passeriformes > Falcunculus > Falcunculus frontatus. The sequence goes on along the minus strand of VZRV01005576.1, from coordinate 2,865,872 downwards.
GTTACTATGACAGGCAACATCCACAGACTCAATCAGCACTCACAGCAAGGGTGAGATTTTCTAAAGAATACAACATATATTAAAAGATGTGAAGCACAGAGCTGCTACCTCTGAGAGACACCCTGGATGCCTGAAAAAATGTGGTTACTTGATATATGAGAGCAGAATACTCTCTTGAGAAACTTGTCTGTAGCTTTACAAATAACACTATAGAACACTTTAAATTCTATTTCAGTTAATTTTGATATATCCTTCCTGGGTTCTTTGAAATACAATGCTGTGTTAACTTATCACTTAAGGAAGCACAATTGAACAACTACATATAAGCAAAAAAAGGAAGCGATCCCACCCAGAGAGATCTTGATGAGCTTGAGAGGTGGCCCTGTGCCATCTTCATGAAGTTCAACAAGTCCCAGTGCAAGGACCTGCATCTGGATTGGTGCAATCCCAAGCACAAGTAGAGGCTGAGCAGAGAACGGACTGAGTGCAGCCCTGAGGAGAAGGACTTGGGGATGCTGGTGGACAAAAATTTCAACACGACCCATCCACGTGCTCTCACAGCCCAGAAAGCCAATCGTATCCTGGGATGCATCCAAAGTAGTGCGGGCAGCAGGGTGAGGGAGGGGATTCTGTCCCTCTGCTCTCCCATCCCGGAGTGCTGCATCTAGCTCTGAGATCCCCAACATAAAGATATGGACCTGTTGAAAAGAGTTCACAGGAGGCCACCAGGATGATCAGAGGGCTGGAGCACCTGTCCTTTGAAGACAGAGGGAGATATTAAGCCTGGAGATGTTAAGGCCCCAGAGAGACCTTCCAGTACCTAAAAGGGGCTACAAGAGAGCTGGAGAGGGACTTTGTACAAGGGCATGGGGTGACAGGACAAGGAGGAATAATGAAACTGTAAAAGGGCAGGTTTAGATTAGGTATAAGCAATAAATTCTTTACAGTATGGCTGGCAAGGCACTGGCACAGATCATCCAAAATAGTTACAGGTGCCCCATTCCTGGGAGTGTTTCTAGGTGAGGTTGGATGGGGCTGTGAGCAACCTGGTCTAGTGGAAGGTGTCCCTGTCCATGGCAGGGGGATTGGAGCAAGATGATCTCTGAGGTCCCTTCCAACCCAAACCATTCTGTGATTCTATGATAAAAAAGGACCAAAGGAAGAGTAGACAATAATCAGTTTTCAATTACTGCACCATATCAAGTTACAAATAAACTAATAAAATCATGATACATTTACAAATCAACCTCAAAGTTTAAAAGCAAAAAAAATTTGTCTTTTTACTTTCTGCTTCATTTTCCATAAAAATTATGTACCAGGTACCAGCAAGTAATAAACACCCCATGATACAATGATTTAGCATTCTCAAAGACCAATTCAACTGCTACACAGGACTACAGGACTACTTTATAGAGGGTGATTTGGCAGTGACACTTTACAGCTGAAATTAAGCCATTTTTTATCTAATTAGCACAGCGCAAGGTCCAGTTTACAAAGCTGGACCTTCTTTTCTAAGAACTGTAGGGATGTCCAGCCTTTAGGCTATCCAACCTCTTTGATTATTTAATAACTGCCAAAAGTTAACTATGCAAAAGCTTTCCTGTTGAAGACAGGCTGATCACTAAATAAAATGTGTCAACAAACAGCTGAACATGAGCCAGAGTGTGCCCAGGTGGCCATGAAGGCCAGTGGCATCCTGGCTCGTAACAAAAATAGTGCCATCCAGCAGGACCAGGGCAGTGATTGTCCCCCTGTAGTGGGCACTGGTGAGGTTGCACCTCATATTTTGTGTCCAGTTGTGGGTCCCACACTTGCAAGACATTGAGGGGCTGGGGCATGTCCAGAGAAGGGCAATGGAGTTGGTGTAGGGCCTAGAGAGTGAGCCATAGGAGGAGCTGCTGAGGGACCTGGGGGTGTTCATCCTGGAGAAAAGGAGGCTCGGGGGAAACATTATCACTCTCTACAACTGCCTGGAAGGAGGCTACAGCGACATGCAGGTCAGCCTGTTCTCCTAATTAACATGCGATAGGACAGGAGGGAGCATCCTCGGGTTGTGCCAGGGGAGGTTTAGGTATCAGGCAAAATTTCTTTATGGAAAGAGTTGTCAAACATCGGAACAGGCTGCCCAGGGAAGTGGCTGAGACATGATTTAGAGTGGACTTTGCACTGCTGGGTTAACAGCTGGACTCGGTGAGACTTCCCAGGTATTTTCTAACCTAAACAATTCTGATTCCAAAATTTCTAGTGTTGGCATCTTGCAGCACACCATGCAGCATACTAAGCCATTAACCAAACAGCTGCCATCTCTTCTGAAATGGGAGGCTGAAGGGATATTCTCTCCCACCTCAAAGCTGTGTGCTCTATCCTTAACCTCTATGTAGGATGGAACTTTACACAGGGCTTCACTGTTTAATTTTATGAACATAAAATGCAAACAGTAATTACAGTAGTGAGACTGACAGCAGATGCAAGGTGTAACTTAAAATTTTTTAGGTTACTATTCAGTTAAGGAAAAGTGCTATAGATTAGTGCGATTTCATATACCGAAAACCTACAAAATGGAGACAAATCTGAATGAAGACCTTTCCTAGCATAAACCATTAAAGGTCTGAGCTATACTATCTTCATGGGGATGAAGATGCCCGTGCAACATACAAGCAGAGAAACTTGTCTGCACTCAAAAAGAAATGAGATCAGTGTGGTTTCACACATAACAAAACAGCTCACAAAAAGGCTCTTGAGTTGTGCCCCACAGCTCATCCTTAGGCCCAAACAGATCAGCAGGTTTGAACTGATTAACATTTCCCATTTTCTGACTTGCAAACTGTGTGAAGACCTGGTCAGGAAGAGGAAACCTTTGTAATTCAGTTGTCTCCAGGCAACTGGATGGAGACACATGACGGCAACCGGACCCTGTGAATGCAGGTCATGCAGTTAAGGCCACTGTCTGTTCCACCATTCTTTGGTCAGTCTAAGCAGAGTCCGGCAGGTGTGGGAAGAACACAGAGACAACAAGGTTTATAGAGAATTGCTTTTAAAAATAGGCAGCAAGGAAAGCTCAACTGATTATTTATCAGTTTTACATCTCCAGATCATGTCAACTTCTTAGGTATCAATTGCACATGTAGAGATGTTTCTAGTCATTAGTCTAAATAAAAATAACAACCTACAGAGATTGTCAATGAATTGATACATGTTTACAAACCCTAATTAAGATAGCTTATACTGTTCAGTTTATACTGAACAGCTCTGCTTAAATAGAACTGTAGATTTTTTAAATTAAATCAATATAAATGCAGCTAAGACTACATTTATTTAAAATTAATTTTAAATCAGAACAACAAGCATTAAAGTAAAAAAACCACTAAAACAATATACAAGGCAAACACACAAAGCATGTAATTTTTAAAAACTACACCACAGACAGTATAGTATGTTTTTTATGCAAGAAATTGCTCAGCAAAACTATGACTCTCCAATCTAAAAAAAGAGATGGCCTGGAGGGCATAGGGCAGATAGCAACATCCCTAAAATTATGAAGGGATTAATTTAAAACATTATCTCATTAAGAAAATAAAAAAAAAATGAAGCATCAAATTAATCTAGTGGGATCGGATTATGAGAAAATAATAAAAAAAAAAACCAGTAGGCTTTTGTTGCAGTACTTATCGGTGACAGGGCTTTTTCACCGTGGAATTCTCTGTCAAATGATACTGCAAGATGTAAAAGCTCATCCAAGTTTAAGGAGAAATTGCACAACACCAAGAAGAAAACCACTGGCAGTTACTTAGCAGATACCTACAGCTTAAAATAACCAAAAGTCTGGAAGGCAGTATTTCAGAGAAAGCGCCTGTACATCTGCCTTATTCTTACTCCTCACAAGACCTGTAATTCTTCCATCTGTTTGAGCCAGGCTGCTGTTCCAGATTGAATTTTGATCCTCAAAATCTTACATTTTAAAAAACATTAATGGAAATCAACCTCCAGTTAGTTTTGCTTGCCATACATACCAAATATTACCCTACAGTAGATCCAGACTCCTAAACACATCACATTTTCATTTTCAAAATCCCTCTTTTGAGTCTGTAAGACAGTAAAACCTAGCAAGTAAAAAAAACCACCACCTTATTATCCCAGTTTTAAAAAGCTATTTTTTTCTGGGCAGACAGCTCAGTCAGGATCTTACTAATGACTCACTTCTGATCCACTTGCAGATGCAGAGCCCTTGCTATCCCAAGACCCTAACTAGGCCATAAAACTAAGACTACTGCTAATCCCAGAATCACTGTTCCAGTGATAAGGAATGCAGCTGACTGCAGTTTAAGCAGGTCTCAGAGGTGCAGGTATCTTCTGCACAAATTAACACCCAACCACTTTCCATACTGTGTGAATAAACTGTGACCCACAATTATGACAAAATCAGAGTGTATATGTTAGAGAAAAATCATTACACCTATCTAGAACTCCATGCTAAGGGTGCTAAATTTTTCATTAGAGCAAATCTGGAAGTTTTAAATGGGAGCAGATTTTATTTTTCATATCCATCTCCTTCAGCAGAATTTGGCAGTGTAGATTTAGCGTGATGCTCACACATAGCATCCATGGTTACAAGTGAAGGATTTAATGGGGATAATTACATTAAGGAGAACTGACTTTTTTCCCTTGGCTTTCCTATTTAGGTATTGGCTAATATCTCCTTTCAAGCATTGAAGTGTAAGCATTCAAGTGGCACCTTTGCTGTCATGAGAGCACTTGAGGGTACTGCATCCAGGCATGGGGCCTCCAGCACAACAACGCCATGGAATTGTTGGGATGGGTCCAGAGAAGGTCATGAAGACAGTCTTAGGAGGGCTGGAGCACACTTCCTATGAAGACAGGCTGATAGAACTGGAGTTTTCAGCCTGGAGAAGAAAAGGCTCTGGGGAGACCATACAGCAGCCTTTCAGTCCAAGAGAGTTAGAGAGGGATGTATTACAAGAGCATGGAGTGACAGGACAAGAGGAAATATCCCATCTAAACCAAGCAAACCAACCAGTAAGAGGGTTGGTTTAGATTGAATATTAGGAAGAAATTCTTCACTGTGAGGGTGGAGCAGGTTGCCCAGAAAAGTTGTGGATGCCCCAGCCCTGAAAGTGTTCAAGGCCAGGTTGGGCTTTGAGCAGCCTGGTCTAGGGGAAGGTGCATGAAACCCTGCCCATGCAGGGTTTGGAACTAGTCGATCCAATTCCCCATCAGCATTGTTTGTGCAGGTGTCCAGAGGTTCTGGTATTACCAACAGGCAATATATCACCCATAACTTCTGCTTTATAAAATCCACAAGTTACGAACGGTAAGAGCTGCTGACGACTGAACAGCAGTTTTCAGCAGAACTGAAACCGCTGTTTCCCAGAGTAGTCCCTTCTCCAATACTACTGGAGATAAAAATGCTTTTCATTTTATTCCTTCCTGGAGTGTATGTATATGGAAATAAATAAGGGGAAAAGAAACCAGTGACATAAAAATCCTGTAAAAATGAGCTAGAGAAAGATATTTTATCATAATCACCATTAGCTTGTATACACATAATTTAACTATTTCTTTTAAAGATTAAGCCCCATAGTAAGTGAGTAGTCATAAATGGCATACACTGGAGAACACTAGAAATTCCATTATTCCCCATGATATTTATGATTTTTCATATTGCATTTTTCAGTAAAATATGTTACAAAGGTAGATTTGGTACTTCATCACTAAAATGATAACACGCAAATGGAACTAAGGTATTATTTCAGACTACAACATTTTTCTAGTTCCAGTTTCTATTGAAAGTATTGATTGAACAAGTATTTGCACTGCTTATATTAACCCCGACTTGTTAGCTGTTTTAACATTATAGGTACCAACAGGCAACAGAATATTTACTTGCTCTGTCAGACGGATAAAAATCAGTCTTCATCTCTGAAAGATAACCAAGCGCACAGACAACACTGAAACCCCTCTTAAAAACAATCTGACTTTTAAGGGCTCTATTGGCAGTAATAAGGTTATTTAAGTAAACTGATTTTTTAAATTACACACTACACAACACAGGGGAAGAACAGTTATTTCTGTTACTCAGAAAAGACAAGTGGCAGTTCATTAAAAGATACACAATAAAAAGAGGGGCCTGCAATTTCAAAAAAAGCTTACGCAAAAACTTGGTTGGTTTATTACAGGCAAAAGCTGTACAATTCCTAGTATCAGCACTTCAGCATCATCTTTAACTGTAAACATCCATAAAGCTGTCAGCAACATACAACAAATGGCTAACTAATACATCCTATCAGCAAGCAAGTGCTGCATTTTTCTTGCAGCCATATTTGTGAGCTGTGTTAGCACTGGATCAGGGAATCAATAGCTATGATTCCCCTCTGCCAGATGTTATTTGTCTGTTTCCTGTTTAATGTAAGCAGAAACGGCCTTCCTATGAAAAATTCATTAAGAATTTTACAAAAAGCATTAACAGTCCAAATACTGTTTTTTAAAAAGCAAAAAGCAGGCATAGAAAATTATACTGAATAAACAACATTGCCATAGCTAAGTAATATATGCACTTTTAGTACAACAGCAAATAATGCAATCATAAGAGATGCATATAAAACAAGGAGTAAGAGGTACTTTTTATACAATATAAGAACAGCTTTTACATTTAGCACAGCACTCTTCTGTACTTGCTGCTTTTCTAACACTGTCACATTCAAGGTACTGGCTAAGCTCTATGCCTGATGTAATAAAGTCAATAGTTAAATCTTCATTGGCTTTAAGAGAAACATTAGACCAAAGCTAACTGCTTTGAAAATTCTAGGTTATTCAGCACTCTTACAGAACTATGTGCTCAAATTAATACTGAATTTAGAAGGAAGAATTAGAAATAGCTTATCAAGCTGCCTCCTGTATAAGAAAGCCAGAAAGAATATTATTTTCGGCATGCACAGGTGTACAAAGTGCTTTGTACTAGCAAGAAGATAATAGGGTTCCTGGCCCTGAAACTCCAAAATAATGTAATGAGCCCAGAGTGTAGGGAACTGAAAGCTGGAGCGCACTAGAAAGAAATGGCCAGTTAAGAGAGCAATACAATTAGTAACCATTCAGAAAGTGCTACTGCACAGCATTATGCTTTAAAAATAGTTAAATAAAATGTACTCGGACAGTAATTCCTGCTGACAAGCTTCAGAATTAAGTCATTTATACAGCAGCTTTCATCTGTTAACAAAAAAGTCAATTTTGAAAGGCTAACAGGAACACAGAGATGAGAAAGTCCATGCATGCATCAGATTTGTGCTTGCTTTTCAACGAAATCATCTGGTTTAAAAGTTACAAAAAAGCCTTGCTTTGCAGAAATAAAATCTAAAATTGCAGGTGGCAAAAGAAAACTATCAATGTACTATTGTTTTGGTGGTTAATATTTATACAATTATTTTTTGTAAAAAATTCAGAAAATTTGTGGTTTCTTGGTATAAAAGAAAGGGAATAGGAACACCTATGTGTTCTTAGCTTAGATACCAAACTGTACTAGCAAACACTCCAAATTCAAACTGGATGCTAACAATGGCATTAGAATTTTGATAGAAGCAGATGCATGTCACGTATAATATGTCCTGCTACCTTCCATTCTACTGTTTCAAATTTTCATAGAGAACACATTAAAAAAGCCAGTGCTTCTTCCATTTTGGTAACAAAGCCCTTTCGAAGGAAAATTAGCAGTATGTGAAATGAAGCCTATGCTTCCAGATCCACTGCTTCTCTGGCTAGTCTTCACCAGTTCTGGAAAGGAGACAGATCATTTCTCAAACTATCCAAAGGATGCAAGAGAGAAAGCTTCTGGAATACAATATGCATAAGAAGGAAAGACACAGCACACGAGTAGGAGTAAGTGAGGAAGAGAGACTTAAGGGAGAATCCTGGGAAGAAGAGGATGAAGAATATGTTTCCTAGGTAAAAGAGGATAGTGTGGAAGTAGGGGATATGATTTGCACAGTTTGTTACAACCAAGGAATCTGAAAACTGTGTGGCAATCAATATAACTAGAACAGAGGGTATCCCTAGAAGAAGTTATCATTTCAATCTGAATTCCTACAAATCACATTTTCAAAGCTTTTGTGTTTGGGGGATACTTATTTTAGAAAGACATATGGTTTAATTTGTTTCTATGTGGGCAGTTTCATTGTGAAGCACCACATGGAAAATATAACATCAATTATTATTTTGCATCATAGTGCACAACCAAAAGCTCCCTAATTGGTGCACAATTCAGAAATATTAGAGAAGAGGCTTTCCTACCTAAATATTGTAATTCTGGAAATTATCAGTGCAGTTAATTCAGTCAGAGGAGAAAGCCATTCTCTTTCATGAAAAGGTCAAAGACAATTGGTTCCTTCTCTTATGCAGCAGAATGTTAGATCGCAGACCACAGCTAACATAAAACGCAAGAAAGTTAGGCTGCACATGCACAAGTTCAATTAAGAGCTTCAAAAATTTTTAGGCCCAGCTCAGCTTTCAGAAAAAAAAGATTAAAAATGATACAATGCTTTTGCCTAGGAGACTAACTTTCATCTTTTTAGGTGTTCCTTCTTATTTGCCAAAAAGCAAATACACAGGGAAAAGACAGTAACGTAATGTTATAGAGCAATTGACAAATATAGAGTAACATCTTTCAGTTCTTGTCCAAAGAAAAAGACAGTATTTAGGTTTTTTCTCTAGAAACTTTGCTACAGTATAGAATCATGACTGTTTAGAATGGCACGAAAGTCCCCAAACATACCATCACAACAAAACCAGTGACATTACAGCTCTCCAAGTGTATATAAATAGATGCCACATTTGTCAGAAACAAGCTAAGTCACCTGACATACTACTATCACTTAAAAACCCCAAAGTAAGTGAATATGAACACAGAGGTAACAATCTATTTCATATAATAGAATAGTTTCTGTTCCACCACACTGACTTAAAACAGCATACTAAGTAATTTAAAGGAAGTGCTAGGAGGTTTAATCACCTCAAGTATGTATAAAAGCTCTTACCAGCCCTGTGTTACTGCTCACTGTGGACACAATAGCTGTGGAAAACCTTAATAATGGTAAGTGTCTCAGTAGTCTCCGCTTACTACATGAATATAAAAGAGCTAACTTATTACCTCAGCCTCTGAAAGGTGGCTCATTCAACTGTTCATACCTTAGCAACAGCTGTTATCTGCTCCAGTGCCACAGCATGAAGGTCTTGGTCTTTGCTTTCTACCAGCAGTTTCAGGGATGGCAGCAGGAGGGACTGGTTAAGCAGCAGCAAACATAATTCTTTTATACACTGAAATAAAAAGTAAACTCTCTCAGTGTGATCTCTGGAGATACTAACATCATCATTCACAATAAAATTTATGAAAATTTTATGTCAAATGCAAAATGAAAACCACACTTCCACAACAAATGAATCCCCTGTTGGAAATACCTCTCTGAAAACTTGAAAGAACGAATTTTTAAAAATGTGGAATACTGGTTAAAATGCAACATTTGTTAGATTAAGACAAGGCAGGTACTGAATCACCATTACTACCAGGAGTTTTACTGGAAAAATAACAGAGCAACCACATCTCTCTGTGGGACTAATATATTTGTGCTTACTGAAATACTGCAACGCACAGGAAGAAACTTTGACAGACACCTGTGACAATTCTGTAACTCAATTATGCAATCAGAAAAGTAGAACAAAGTAAAAAGGAAATAACAGTACATACAAGAGTTCGATAATGCTTCTGTCGCAAAAAGTTTCCAAATTTTATGCAATATTTTATACACCATTAAAATTTCAGCAAATTAACTTTGTCATTCATCTAATTTCCTATATTTTATAATACAGCATAAATTTAGCATCACACAACTTCAAGACAATTTTGGCCAGAAAATATCTTCTAAAAATAAAAACAAAAAAACCCTCAACAAATCTAATGTGCACTTCCAAAACTACCTTGTCCCTCAGTTAAACAACCAAACAACACGCCCTACATGTAATTTTTGAGTTGTTTTATTTTCCACAATATTGCAGTGATTTGTTCATTTATACATCAAAAAGTATTTTAACAGACAAATTATAGTATAAACCAAATTATAACTTCCCTTTCCCTTTCTGTCATTTCTGAGAATTTAGGTTGCTTGTCACAACCACTTCCCAACGAGGCCCATTGGAGATGTCCCATTTTCCAAGGCACTTTACACTAGGGACTCTAGATATCGTATGGTAGTTACACTGAAAATGGTATCCATCTCTTAAGAGATATTCTCTGTTTGATTCCAACAACTTCAGAACAATTGTCGAAGGAGCTCATCAGCTAAATATTAAGCTGAGAGAATGCAAGTCATGTATTTCTTATGTCTTTTGAAGTTTAATGATAACGGTAACAATTTAATGATCAAGATGAACCACACATTTAGTAGCATAGTTTCAGTAGCTGTGAGCCTAAAAATTATTTGAAGATGAGATGGGACAGGGAGCTCTCTGGCTGTACTTGCTCAGTGTTTTCTCAATTGACACCTTAAACAAACAGAGCCTGGAAGAATATATTTCATCACACTAAGCTCTGACTCACTAAGGCAAGGCTTCTTCTCTTACTCAGACTTGTTCCTTTAAACTTGGATTCAGTACTGCTACTGATGGTCAATGCTTAGAATCAAAGAGTATTCTTCCAGCTGAGCTGGAAGGGACCCACGAGGATCATCGAGGCCAACTCCTGCCTCTGCACAGGACACCTCAAGAGTCACACCCTGTGCCTGAGAGCATTGTCCAAATGCTTCTTGAGCTCTGTCAGCCTTGGTGCTGTGACCGCTTCCCTGGGGAGCCTGTTCCAGTGCCCAACCACCCTCTAGGTGAAAAACCTTTCCCTGACCTCCAACCTAAACCCCCCCTGACACAACTTCAGGCCATTCCCTTAGGACCTGCCCCTGGTCACCAGACAGAAGATATCCGTGCCTGCCTCTCCTCCCTCTCATGAGGAAGTTGTAACTGCGATGAGGTCTCCCCTCAGTCTCCTCTTCTCCAGGCTGAACAGACCAAGTGACCTCAGCAGCTCCTCACACAGCTTCCCCTCAAGGCTCTGCACCATCCTCATGGCCCTCCTTTGGACTCTCTCTAATAGTTTAATGTCTTTCATGTATTGTGGCACCCAAAACTGCCCCCAGCACTCGAGGTGAGGCTGCCCCAGTGCAGAGCAGAGCAGGACAATCCCCTCCCTTGCCCAGCTGGTGATGCTGTGCCTGATGCCCCCAGGACAGGGTTGGCCCACCTGGCTGCCAGGGCACTGCTGACTCATGTTCAATTTTCCTCTGACCAAGACCCTCAGGACCCTTTCCATGGCACTGCTGTCCAGCCTCTCATTGCCCTGTCTGTCTGTCCATCCAGAGTTGCCCCATCCCAGGTGCAGAATCCAGCACCTTCTCCTGTTAAACTCCATACGGTTGGTGATTGCCCATCCCTGTGATTGGTCCAGGTCTCTCTGCAGGGTCTCTCTATCCTTGAGGCAGTCAACAGCTCCTCCCGATTTAGTGGCATGGGCATGCTTGTTGTGAATGATATGACATGGATCAAGGAATAAGACTAAATAAATACATTAAGCTTTGTCTGATCATTCATATGCTTATTAAACTTCTGTTAATTTCATATTCCACTGTGTTTCTTTTAAGCTGCATAAATTCCAGCAAACTTACTGAATGAAAAGTCATGGATTCGCTCTACACGCCTTCTTTTCTTGAAAATGTGTATTGACAGCAATAGATGCAACTTATATTCAGAAAAACAAATTCTAAGAGTCATAAAATACATAATCTGAGCAAAACAGCAATTTTACCATGCTTGGTAACATTTTCCTCTCAAAACCAGCTTGCGACGAGTCAAATAACTTTCTGCCTGATGGCAGCATGTCCAGCAGACATACTCAGTCTTAACTACCGTGCCCAAGTACAGAAGAAGTCATAATCTCTTTTGAAGTAGAAATACACATTCCAACAATTGCATTTCTTTTTCCACAGGAAGGGACTGGACAGCTTGCCAGCCACTAAAGACTGTCCAAATAGTACAAGTATCAACTTGTATCACTGACACTAATGACTGAAGGGCTGTTCTGGACAGGAATTGAAAACCCAAGCCCAAGAAGGAAGTCACCACCCACAGCACTTCTCAGAGCAGTGTAAGCGGGTTTCTGTTCTGCAGTGAGCACTCGAAAGCATTCGAGTGTCGGCTGCCTGCCATGAGAGGCTCTGCTTAGAAGGGGTTTGATGTTACCTGTGAGAGGGTCAAGGGAAGGCCCAATTCAAAAGCTGAATTACCAGGATTTAGTTGAAACTTTTGTAAGACAACTTTTGTCTTCTATCTAGTTATCAATGGTTCACTGGGACACCAGTGAGGCAAATAAACCGTATGTCACAGGAGTCTGTTTTGGGTTCAGTATTATTCAGTATTTCCATGAATGGCTTGAAGGGCTGGATAATGAATACAGTGTTACATCTAGAGAGGCTAAAAGCAGACTGAAAAGCAGCATTTAAATTCAACATTATCTGAAGAAAATGAGCAGACACAACCATGTATGAACAAAATCACACACTGTAAAATCATACATAAAGCCCAGGAAAAACTAGATACAAAAATTAGAAAAAAGGAGACCAACTGGCTGCTCTATCATTCTAGGAGATAAGTAGCCACTAGGACCCCAGGGTGATTACAGATAAGGGACTAGATGCATTCTCCCATTTTAACTGACACATGACCCATAGACTGATAGAAGAACATGAGATATTCAGAAAAGTCACACTTTAATAATTACCAGGGGGAGAAGGATTTATCCCTTTCTAGAGAGATTAATCAGGCAGTGCAGACGTTGGGCAATCCAAACATGTGTCTTCCAGGCAAATAAAACTATGCTTTTTTCCACTAAAAGGAATGGAAATATCTGTCCATTGAATAATGCAAATTAAAACCCAAAACAAACAAATAAACAAACAAAAACCTCCACAAAAATACTCCCCCAAAGCAAACACACACACAAAGATTAAAGTTATGTAACTATCCAAAAGACATAAAACCAAAAAGAATTTGGCTTAAAAATCTAGATAGACCAGTAGGATATGGAATGAAAAGAAGAGTGAAACCCTTCATGATTATATCCAAAGACAATTTTTCTAACTTCTAGACCACATGACTTGAAGTCACATGTGTTTTCCATTACAATCTTTGAACTTGGGAAGGTTGTAATGGGAGAGAACTTAAATGGCAAATGTTATTCATGGTAATTAACTGTTTTCAGTTTTTACAATTCCATCATTCCAGATCTGTCTTTTTCATCAGTTTATTTACTGAAATGTGAAATCACCTAAACAGGTTAATTGTCAGTGATCAGATTTTCATCTTATTCAGCCACACAACTGCAAATCTGTCATTTGAGCACTTAAGTACTGTAACCATACACACAAATAAATTACTTAAATTCATACACATCATTCCCCCTTTTCCCAAGTAGTGACTTACAAGAAAACAGCCTGCGTTTGTAGGTAACTGTACAACTACACATTTTAGTGCAACTCTTTGTTACTGCACAGCATTCTAGCCATAAAAAAAAATGTATTTTACATCAGTAAGGCTGTTTAAAGCTTGAAGATCAGAATAACTTCATATCTGTACCCGTATATTCATACTTACATGGTGGGCTCTTTCAACTTCCTGTGCCATTAAAAAAAAACAAAGGAAGGCACCTCCAACCAAAGTTGTCTACCAATACCAAAACTGCATGTAAACAGTGACTTGTCATGGAGATCAAGGAAAATTTTATTCAACTAAGAGAAATGCAAACCACGACCCTTCTTGAGCAGAACATTCTACTATGTCAAAGTTCAGCTACTCCTACATACATTAAGATTGTGAGTTTACAATCTATAATGCATCATTTCAGCGCCTTAAAAAGAAAAGCTACATATAATTATACCGCTACCAGGGATACAGAGACCTGCCTTCCACCAAGGCGTTTTGGTGGGATGAATACATTAATAAATGTACTTATCATTTCAGCTTACTGCCACCTTCTGGAATCGTGTTTTACATAGACTTCTGAACTTGACTCAGATCAGTGTGTTGGACTAGGGAAAAAAACAACTCAACAAACAAAAGCCCACACACCCACCTGTCTGTATTTTAAATAGAATGGGTTGTTTTTATTCTGCTTCTCTTCCTAACATCAGCTGTTTTCTATAACAGACAGTGACTGTGTAAAGATAATTATAAGAGATTAAACAGCCTACTAAAAATATGCACGACTACTCTGAAATTGTGTGAAGTTTATTAAGAACTTCTCCAGTTTGTCTTCATTAATATGCAGTGTTTACATATAAAACACTTCAATAATTTTATACTTAAGAGATACTTGTACTGAAGTATGCATACACAGTTAGGGAACACAAGTTAGAATATCATAGTTACTACTTAGCAATTACTCGTATATTAACGTTTTTTTCATTCACCATGTTTTTCAGGGACTCCTCACTAAATCTTTATGCATTTATTATTGAAAGAATTACTGATAATTTAATTAACAGTTTTTACAACACTGACTTCAATGACAATAGACTACTAAGCCATTCTACAAATACATCAAAGAATAATTTATACTGGAACAGACCTATAAAGATCAGCTAATCCAACCAGCCTCCAACTAAAAGCAAGTCCAACAATATCAAACTGCCTGTGACACGATCCAGTCAAGTCCTAAATACCTCCAAAGATGGACTCTCCTTGTCTCTTCTGGGCATCCACTTGTTCTAATGTTTCACTTTTTTAAAGGTGAAAAAGTTTTCCTTGGGTGTAATGGGAGTTTTTGATGATGTAACATGTCTCTATTGCCTCTTGTCCTGTAACTGAGCATCTCTGAAAAGAGACTAATTTTGCTACTTGTTTCCTATTTTGACTGCTTAAAGATATCTCCCATAGTCATCTCTTCTCAAGACAGACTGAACTCAGTTCCCAGCCTCTCTGTTAGCTTTCCCCTGGACTTGATCCAGTACGGCAACATCTTACTTGTAGCTGGGACCTCGAAACAGGACTCATAAACATGATAGCCAAAGTTAAAACTTACCTTGATGGGGAGCATGTGCTTTGTCTCATACAAAGAACGGCAGATTTTCAAAATTTCATTTCCTGTGTTCTCCTTTTCCTCAGGTGGGCACCTCTGCAGCATAACAGAACCCAGTTTCACCCAGGGATTATCACCTGTGCAAGGTCTGCCCAGTAAAAAAAGAGATGTATATAGAATGTAAATATACATACACCATTTTCTGTAGGTTGTTTCTCATGTGTGACTTAAAAGTACAACCTCATGAAAGAAAGATGAAAGTTTTGAGACATGTTCCTGCCCGTAATGCCATCATTCTTTCAATGCAACAAATAAGGTTAAATTACTTGGAATTACGACATGCTTATTACAAACCCTGAGGAATTATACATCAGATAAAGACTGATGAAATTGGAATAGCACAGGATCTTCTCCTGGCCTAACAGCAGCTGACTTCCCAAGCAGAGTGATATTGAGAGAGGGGTGACAGGAATCCAGCATTCCTAATTTTGTTTGCTTTGATCACATTCTAACAGCTTCTGTTTCTCAAGTATCTGTCTCTTGCTTCTGAGAGGAAAAAATATAGCCAGATTCACATTTTAATTTTCAGGTCCAATGAATACAAACAAAAATAAACTTTTCTCCATAGCCCACCCAAAAAGAGTAGGAAAGTGAAATTACATGCATCTGAACTTCTCTGCTAGTAGATATGGATACCGTTACATTTCTTTTACGTATTTAAAATGTTCTTTTAATTCCACACAGAACTTCCTGCTATGTCACCATTACAGAGTCAGACAAACAGATGGCAGACAGTAGACAGAAGTAAACTTTATCATGCAAGATGGCAAAGGCAGTGTTTACCGTAAAGTTTTGTTGCTGCAAAATTTTTTTGCCTATAGCCATTATTTGGTAGATCATGGAGATGTTTTGGATACTTTTGTCAGGAATAGGTATAATGGCTAGGACTGAATGTACTGACAGAAATGGGTAGCAATCCACTTTTAACTGATAGCACCAAGCACAACACCGGAACACATCTACACTGCCATTTTTCTAACGTAAATTAAGTTGATGCATTTCAGTTCCCACCTACAGTGGGCAAAATGATGAACAATCACAGCTCGTATCATGATTATTTTAAGCCACAATAACACAAACTCTATGGTCATCTGTGCATAAACTTAAGAAGGCACAAAAGGCATTTTAAAAATTACCCCATCAAACTCTCTGGTCAGTAATCAGCATCCCAAAGACACGGTAAACTTTCCACTTTAGCTTGAAAAAAACCCCCAAAAAACAAAAAAAACAACTCACAGCAAGACCAAAAGTGGCAGTTTGGTGTTACAACTTAGTGTAAATTAAGATACTCATTCAGTACATGTGACAAGAAGCAGTAAAGTGCTGTCAAAGTGATGCTTTTCATAGTGATTATTTTGCAGCAATTGCTAAAGCAGAACATTAATATAATTGTAAATGGAGTCTGTTAAGAGAGTCTGCTGGATTGACATATACCAAGTGTCTGACAGCTCTGGAGAGAACAACCACCAATATCTACTATTTTACACATAAAAGCTCTCCTGCTCATCGTCCACTTTCAAAAGTACACACTGTAAACAAGTAAAAGCAGCTCCACACACAGCTGTCATTACAGCCCAACAGGAAAACCAGACAGAGAAGTGAGGAGTGGGCAACTTTGAATGCAAATTAAATAGAAGTCATTGTCTTTCTTCCTTCTGACAACTTAATTGAGCCTTTCCATCAGTCACAGTCACTGAGCACAGAGCTGTCATAAGTCTGACTGGGAACAGCAGAGCTCCTCCTCTCAGCTCCTTCAAACGTGACAGGTCAAACCTCAAGATGCCAGATTATTCAACAAACAGAACATGAGGCACTGAATCTGTGAATCTCCAGTAAGGGCAGGATAAGGAAAAAACCACTGCAACTCCATCTTTGCCACTGGTCAAAGGGATAGCTCCTTCTATTTGATCCACCTCTTGCTTAGAGGCCTAGAGTCAAAATGAATTTCCATTTCTATAGCTGCTGCCCCCAGAGTACATTAAGAAAATCTGTAAGAATTTCCCATTAGAAAAAGGAAACAAATCACACTACAAAACACAAAAATAACCAGAAACATGCAAGGCCACCAAGGCTTGCCATATGCAAATTTATCTAAGTAAAGTATCAGATTATATAGTTTACATATATAAAGCTGTTCTCATCACAATTCCTTATAACTATTTCAAATACTCCTGTGAACTATTATCAACTATCTGCTATCTCTAATTAAAACCAAAATTAAGTTACCAAAATCTGACACCTACAGGCAGAATTCAGTTTTCTTCTCTCCTGAATTTTACTTTAGATCAACTTTGGTTTAAAAAAATATTTATCATCATGAAAAAAGTAATTATTTCAAAACCACAGCAGAAACATCTTAATTTTTTCCCCAAAGCCAAAAGAGGAAAATCTGGGATTAAGATTAAAAAAGTGAAACTAAAGTACTGAGTCTCTAACACTGGGGTTATTTCAGTTCCAAAACATCTTATCAATATTTATAAATATAAAAAATGCCTTTTGAATGTACGTAGCAAGTTCCAAAGGACTGCAGAGCTTCAGGTACTGTCAATAATTTTTTAAGAAACACCTTTATGAAATGTTTAAAATGACATCTGACTATGATACACCTGGGTGGAAAAGCACGCATGCATAACAAGGGTATGTAAATAAAATTTTAAAAAGTGTACGGCTTTGAGTGCTGACTGAAACAACCAAGCTACTTCTCTGTTTTCTCACAGTAAACACAGCATATTACGACATGAAGAGAATCATACTTGTGTTAATAAGTATTATTGTAACTGGAGTGTTTTAGAAAACAAGAACTCAAAAAAACATGAAGAAGTATTGATTTACTAACAAGAGGTTACAAAAATTAAAAGCCTACCAAAAACCCCCTTTTCCTTAGTTCTTTTACTTCTCCTTCCTTTTAAGCCTTTACAGAATGTAAATTGTGTTTTCCAGCTTTATATTCAATTGTAAGTATTAGATATTTACTGCTAGATTGAAAACCTAAATTCTAAGTATTCACATGACTCAGACTTAAATTCCCCAGTTCCTGTAAGGATCATTACACTGGCTGTAAACAATAAGCGATAATGACCCTCTTCTGAAGGAGAGGAGGAAAAAAAGAGTAAACAAACAAGTTAATACATACAGTTTTAACTTCTTGATGTTTTCCTCTTTGCTCAAAAATTTGTTAACACAACTTGCTTTAAAATGAGATTTCTGAGAACACCACTAACAAAACACTTCGTTCTTTACTCCCAATCATCCTAAGGATAGGCTTTTCAGGAGCACATTTACACACACATATATCAACCCCTACGCTGCTAAGCAGAGCTGAATGCTGTTGATGCAACAGGGGGAGGAGGGAAGAATTGTGACTATGAAATTGCCTTGGAGCCATAACTACTTTAAACTCTAAATGAGTTATGATATAGGTGATCTAAGTATTTGCAGAAATTTTCACTTCCAAGATCGTTGAAGTCTAAGAGGAATCCCACCTCTGAAATTTGATGCAGAGTTAGTTGTGACTAAACCTTTTTTCTTTTTCTATTCCTCACTTAAGGAAGTCAGCCAGAAGGAACGTAACACCAAGAGGAAGATACCATTTCATAATTTTTTATGTCCTCTGTTACAGAGCAGTAGACAAGAATTGCCTATATTCAAGAAGGGTTCTACTTTCACAAACTCTAGTGTTTCTGTTGAAGCCAAGGAAGAAGGATTTTGCTAATTGCAGCAGTATTTCACTTGACCTTTCATTCTGTAAGTTTCGGTTTTTTGTTAAAGGTAGTGTGTAGATTAAAAAAAAATTGACAGTTCCCACACACTGTGAAGCATCCAATTTTCAATTACAATCAAACCCAAATTTAAAATGAAAGTTGAAACATGAATTTGTGACAAATCACACAGCGGTCCTTGTAATTCTTAATGTACTGAAGACAATTTTTGGCTTGTAAACCTGTCACTAAAGAGTTTAGGTTAATGCTTATCCAGAAATTCCAAACAAACTGCAGGCTTGAATGTGAAAAACCTTCACAGATTACCTCGTAACCCACCAGTTCTCTACATGTGCACAAGAGTTATCTTTCAGAAAAAGATAAGCCTTAACTTTTTTGAAAAATCAATGCACATAAACACTTTGGGGAATGTAGTCCCCAAGTTAAAATAGGTTGTAATCAATACCCCTAACTAACCCAAAATAAACACCATTTAATGACTCTAACCTACTGTCAGACATGGCTAGCCAAAAATTTAGTAATACTACTGCTCTCTGAAAGATATGTGACCCTTGCCTCTTTATCTGAATCCTTATATCTTAGAAGTGATTAGCAGTTACGGAATACAACAGATAAATTTTTTACTTTCAAATGTATTCAGAAAGTCATGGACAAAACCCAAAGAACTAATAAAATATAGTGTAGTCTGGATGCTCCAAATTACTACTTCCAGTTAATATACACTTCGATGGGTGCAATTCTGAAGTTTTATAATTATTTAAATCTTAAACTCTTTAGGATGCTTTATTCAGAGACAGAAATAATGGGTAGTGGATGTAGACAAGAGAAGTGCCATTGTGTGGTACTATTACCCTCCCAGACCTCCTGCAGACTGTCTGCCACATCCATCTGAACATCACTTTTCAATGGCCTTTCTGCAAAGTGAAACTTAGAATAAAAAAACAGTCAGAACTCTCTGTTCTTTTCTAAAGGACTTTGTTTATACTGTCAAAAGCAAGAGCAAAATACGTAGCTTGAAATTTAAGTAGACAGAACACTCTCCTGTGCAACAGTTCAGGCAATAAAGCATTTTTCTGCCTTCCTCCATGACACAGACTACATAGCTGTATATATAGTTTTTACAAGAAACTGATTGATTCAATTCTGCTTTAAATAAACCATTTATTCCTCCCAGTATGACCCTTTCCAAAGGGCATACTCCTACCAGCCATGTTTAAATTATTTGACTGAAAACAACATGACATCAAGCAAGAAGACTCTGAACTCGTCTGTTACACGGTCGTTTGAAGAAATGCTCACCCATTGCTCCTGTCCATCGGCGGCCAAGCCTGAAGCAGTAAGACCAAGTGCTGAAACTCAGACAGACTCTGACTGGACTCCAGAAGTCCCAGGAAGAGTTTGTACCTTTTGTCTTCATTTTCAATCTCAGTTATCTCTACCTGAAGGAGACAAAAACCAAACAAACTAACTAACTCAAATTTTCTTTTTTTTTCCCCCCAGAAACCAATGATTTAAAAACAATTGACAAACTATCTGTGAAGAACATCACTGTTCCAAAACAATGAAGGAAACACAGTCAACATAATTTTCCCAGAAACCTGTTTTCTGACCTCTCATTTTCAACTACATGTGAATAAAATGGGAGAACACAGATGATGTGGAATGACTTAGGTGGACTTTCCTAAAACAATGTAACCCCACACAAGTACATTCTTTGATTAGTTCAGAAGATTTTATCCCTGCCTTCTTCAAACAAACAAAAATTCCTTATATTTCTTTTTCTCGATGTAGAGACTTAAACACACACACATTTTCAAAGAATGACTATGTTCAGTGCTTTCCTAATATATACTACTCTCACTCACCTATGAAAATTCAGTAGTTTTATCTGAATTTACAGCACCTCATCTTTTCTCACCTAGGAAAGAGCCCTGAAAAATGCTTCTAAATTAATCTACCCAGCAAAGAACACTTGCTAACAAGTAATACAGCATTTCTCAGCACAGGTGCTTGAACCTAAGAAAAACAAAACCCCACACCCCCATCAGCTCCCAGACAATTCTGTCTCAGGACAAGTGTCCATCTCTGTTGAAAACCTGCAGCTTTTGCCCAGACTTGAATTCATTCCAGCTAATGACACGTTCTTTTAAAAATAATTACTGCCCGTAGTTCCACGGTAAATGTGTGCAAGGTAAAAGGTCTGACTGTCAAAGGAAGGTTGCTGTAAATGAGAACCAACTTGCGACTAAATGAGAAGTAACTTCTGTTTAAAAGTTTGGCTATCACACCAGGAGGGCCTTCACAAATGGAATAGCAATTCCCTGCTTACCTGACAAATACAAGTTTTTGGAGTTTAAAAATTATTTGCTATAATAACAAGGCCGCTTCCTCCGTCTTATTAACACATTCTAACACTGAATTTTTCTTTCAGAGTCCAGAAACTTTCAGAATATCAAACACTTCAGCTTCATCTTATAATTCTGCTGAAGACACACAGCATTAAATGTTAACTTTTCTGTTTCAGCCCAAGTAGTTCTAAGACATCAAACATGGACAAAGTTTTCCTTAGTTCTACAGCCACTCTGAAAGATTAAAGATCGCATCCCAATCTCTTCAAAGTGGCTCTGATACATCAAGGGCAAATTTTCAAAAGAGGCTGGAAAACAAACATTACTGATGCATTTATTGAGCTGCCTACATAATCTGTGACTTTAAAATATTTAGTGTTGAAAAACTGTTTGCTTCTGTCTCCAGAGTATATCTGAAAGCACCATATACTGAAACATTTCAGATAGTGAAAAAATCTTTCCTAGATCTGTCCACTTGAAATATTTTTCTTTACTGCAAATGTCACATAGCAGACATCAGTTACCCACTTGTAATATATATACTTGATAATATATAATACTAGATATTGAAATGACAAGGCTGAAAAGAGAAGGGAGATAAACAAGAAAGGAAAAAAGGGACATAAGACTTTAACCTCTAAGGTTTCAAAATATTTAGCATCTTAGCAAATTAAGTACTAGCTAGACAACAGAAGCTCTCACACTGCTTACGCATCCCCAAACCCCCTTTTCAGAAAACTAGCTCTTTAGATACTGAAACCAAGTAAGTACTGATGCCTTGAAGTGGTTACCTGAAAACAGAGGTTAAACAAGATTAAGAGAATAAAAGTAGGTATTTATTTGAAGGGCCTTCAGAGGTACACCTTGGGAGTCAAAAGCCTCTGAGGGGCTCCACCTGAGAAGGACATTGGATCACAGGTTCTTCACACTTTTATAAGTTTGGTCTCTTTGCATATCAGGGTTAATTCTCCAATTAGAATTTCAGTTAATGATGTAATTACCCCAAGTTTACTCCTCCTCTCAAACGCTTTAGTTCACATATTTTGGGGCCTGGGACAACAAGTTGTCCTTGAAGAGCAAACCTAGAGAGGTTTGTTATGTCTAACCAGCATGAGAGAACAGTAGCTAACAGGCCACATGAAACTTCAGAGTTACACACTAGGCTTTACAGGATTTGAAAAACATAAAAGTTAAAACCGAAGGCATCAGTACCATTCTGGATGGTCCACTGAGTACATTTTAGTATATACACAGAAACAGCACGTTACTTCAAAACACAGACTAAATGTTCAGATCTTTCTAATGATAACCATAAAAATGGCAATAAACGGCACAGACAATATCAACAGATGAGAAAAGCTGTCAGAGAAGGTCCCCTATTAGTAGCAGAGAGTAGATTAGGCATCCTACTCACCGTGAATTGAATTCCAATAATTCTGCCTAATAATGCATCTTCACAGACTTGGGTTTACATTTTTTTATGAGCTTAATTAATGTAGCACCATAATTTTGTGTTTTGGACAGCTGGATCCTTGCAATATGACTGCTCATGATGTAATGCATACTAATTCAACTGAAGTCAATCGGAAGAATTAACTTTCTGTTCTCAAACGCAGAGAGCATTTCTGCAGCATTTCTCCCTACAACGGCCTTTTTTCAAGTCACCTGTTTCTCACTAAGAGTAATAAAAATAAAGTGAACTTTCTACAGTGTTAATGATTTGTAGTTTTTAGAAGACTATTGAAAATTCACTCTTTATATGGCCTTTTACACGCATGCCACTTCCATTTAATGTGAAACAGGTGAGATTTCAAAGCAATAGCTCCTTGCTAGAAGGAAGCAATACCTTGAAACAGCACATAGGAATGAGGTTTTAATATATATTTACTATGTGTATGTATGTATATACATACATATATCAAGATAGATAGATCTATATAGAACACAAACAGACAATGTAAGTTTTGCTCTGTATTACTGCCTTCACTTTCTGAGGCTGAGGTAGAGCACGGTGAGGAAGCAGCCACCTCCCACAGCAGAAAAAGAGCATGCTCTGGGTAAAAAGGTAGAAATTTCATCCTTACAAAGTGAAAGCTAGCTGAGATGAGTTGGTATGGTTAGTCAAGCCTCTTGTTTTGTTGTAATAACAGATTAAAAAAAAAATCCACTTTTAATTGAACACTCTCTTTGTAGTGATTCTGGATGATCTATTCAGATGACTCAGTGTTCTAACACAGGATAATAGTATAATATCACTGCTTCCCCTTCCTTTTTTTTTTTTTAAAACAAAACCCCAAAACATCCATCTAAACCACTCCAAGGTTAACCATGCAAAGATAACCTGCCATGAACTGCTCAGAGCCCTCTTACCACAAGTGCTTGTAAAGAAGAATCTGTCAATAAACAGAATAATGAGGTCCATATCCAGGGATGAACTTCAGATGACCCCAAAGAAATATGAAAAACAAGGGGGAAAAAAACCCCGAACAAACCACAAAACAACAGAAACAAGGAAAAGGAAAGCAAGGGCTTCCAGTTTTAACAACAGATTTGCTCAATTCTGCCTTGATTTTCCTCAGTTTCAGGCAATTTCTTTGGCAGTAGATCACAGCTGGCGTCATGTTTCTCATTAAAAGGCTGCACAAATATTTACCACAATGGGAGAGTCAATTAGGGGAATTAATTGTAGACATTATATTCATGATAGATTATAAAACAAAATACAAATTAAGTAAAGCCCAACCTTATGTAAAACTGTTAAAACGCACAATTTCATTATCGAGGGACTACATATGTTCAGGATCAAGAATTTACAAATATCTGCATATGTTAATGTTCCTTCAAAAAATCATACAGAAAATCCACAAAGCAAAATACAGGCTACACGAACAGCACGAGCTTGTCACAGCATACGAGAGATTCAGTCTTGAATTAAAAACGTTGTGTACTTAAGGTCTCTCCTCAAATAAACCCAACTTTTCTGCCTTATGATCAAATCCTTCGAAGACTTACCTTAAATCTTACTGTTATAAAACTCTTTCCTCACAGATTAGCCCCTATTAGATGCCTAAAATGTTGAAAGCACTCAACAGTTTATCAACTTTCAATGCACAAAGTTTTGACTTATCATGTTCTACAGATTTGTTATTGCTTTATACTCATCACGTGATACGGATGAAGAAGTCCAAATATGAAAAGTTGCCTCACAAGTTAGTTCTGTAGCTTCTACAAACCTATTATTTTACAAAAAACTGTAAGATGATACACTTGAAGAATGCTGAAGTTAAAAGAAATTGGACATCATACATGACTGATAAAGCCTTTGGCATGGCAGACCACAGGATCTGTGTTTAGTTTGGTACATTATCTCACTCCTGAAACTGAAGTTAGTTTAAAATCAGTATTTACAGCAACTGTGGAATGTTGCTGTATCTGAATTGCGTCCGTAAGTTATAGATATCCACCAATGTAATGGTCTCCTGATCCTACAGATACACCTGACAGACTTGAAAATGCTTCACTGCTAAAGCCACGTAATTTGACAATCTGGTGCTGACCAACTTGGCTGATGAGAGTGACTTTTGTTCGAAAAAAAATGGAAATGCCAATAAAAACATCCAGCCAATTCAACTCTCTCCTTGCTCTGAGACAACAGAAAAACACTATTTATGTATGAGAATGGTGAGCAGGAAAACCAATGCGGATGGACCTCGACCTCCCTCTGCCTACTGGTATCTATTTTGCAAATTCCATTTTGACTCTATGTTAGTGTGACAGAGCCACAGTTTTCAACAACAGATTTTGCTCACTACAAAGGAAACAAATGATAAGGATGTTTACAAATGAAACCAGAAAAATATTTTCCTTCACTATAATTGCTTGCTTATTAAGAAAAGCTACATCCATGCTTAAAAGCAACTCCCTGCACTAAAGGCAGAAAAATTTGCCATTACCAAGAAATGCAACCAAAAACCTACTGATTTACATGATTATAAAAATAATTTTATTACATCTACCAGATGGTAAATGTAAGTATTTCAAAATGTGTTCATGTTTGACACTGCAGCATAAATTTAAATTAATATGGCATTGAAAATAGGAACACTAAGGAGGCATTTGACTGGTCCCTTATTGCTACAATAGACTTGCAATTTGTCAGAACTTCCTTGTAAAATGCACTGGTTTTATGTATCTCCCCACTCCCCCGGCCCATGCTGTAGTGGTAGAGAATTCATCTGTGCTGCATCTCAAAATAATAGGCTGATGTCACAACAAAGATTTTATTTAGACTTGAGACAGGGAACACTGATGCTAAAACTTCCTTCCACTCATTAGACAAGGCTTAAAATGGTTTATAAACAATGATTAAAAGGATTGGTAGCTATTTGACTGCATTCCTGTAATTGCCATCTTGGTGCGCAGTTCATGGCTCAAAAATACAAGAGCCTTGCCCCAAGGAGTTTACAATTTAATTAAGTAAATCAGCAAAGAAAATACTGTCCATCCTATGTAACAGGCCTGTAGTATTCGGTCGTTGAAGAAAGTAGTCTTCCCACTTTGCAGGTCAGGCTGTGATCTGTCATTCCTTGTTCTGCTGCTCCCTGTGCAGCTACAGAAAGTCTGCACAAACCTAAGTTACTGAAATCCACTTCCAGCACAAGGCTGCAAAGTTAAACGCTTGTTACAACGCACATATAGAATTACCAGTTAAATAGAAAATTTAAAGTCAACTACTCACAATACGAACACAAACGTCAAAAATTAGTAAAAAGAACCCCCAAAAACAATCTGCAACAATGTACAACTGTTCCTGAAATTGCATAGCTACTGATTCTGCACATGTAAGACTAGGAGCTTTTAAAGGCTATTATCTAGTTCATTCTCTTCAAACTGTTTCAAGATGCTAGACATCCTATCAGCCTTGAGGTTAGACACATTATACACTTGTGAAACAAAACAAAACCACAAGCACATATTAACCACCTTATTCAAGACCTTCACATGCCAGAGCAAGAGGAAACCCTTTTTGAAGGCAAAACCACAAGTGCTATACACTCCCTAACACATTACCAGCATCCCATTATTTGTAAATCAGGCTTTCTTTAAAAAAACCCAAATCAAACAACTTGTAAATTGTGATGGAGGGGAAAATCCTCCAAGGCACAACAGGGTCAGGCTGGGGAGAACAGTAACAGGCTTGGAAGAACAAAGCAGCATGTCATTCAGCAACTGGCCCACTAGCATATGGCCAAGGGCACAGAGGATGGAGAAAGTCAAGAGCAACCTCGAGAGCAGAGCTGCCAGCTTGGGCACAGTTTGAGACACCTGCTTAAAGCAGGTCAGTAAGAGACCTCACACAGAGCCAGAGATAAGGTTCAAAACCAGTGAACACAACTGATCTGTTAGATATACCCTGAAGTCAGAGGTACAGAGAAACAGAAGTGGGGAACTACTACTCTTTTTCCATATTGTTTTTTTTCCTCACTACATTTATAGTCTTATTCTTCAAAGCTTAAGAGGTTTTAGTGCTGGAGAAAGCCATTATTGCAATCTATTCTGACAATCTACATACCTCTGTCCACAATTTTATCCAGCAATTTTGCATTAAAATTGTAACTTCTGTTTAAGCTAGAATACTTCCTAATGGGCTTAGTCTTTCGACTTAAGAAAACAAGCTTAAGGTGCAAACAAGTTTAGTCCCTTTCTGGTAAATCATTCTCACCTGTCAACCAAAAGATAAATCTTCCTTATTTGACATTATCAAGATTACACTTACTTGATCTTGCCAAAGTAACACCTGAATTTACAGCTTGTCTACACAGTTACTTTCCTGTTCTTATTCCCAATTAACCCACTCTGACTACCCACAGATGCAGGCAATATTGGAGTATGTTTCGTATATATGTTTCCTTTTCCTACTCCTCCTTCCATGTCTGTTATTTTGGTCACCAAGTGATTATACTGGATACAGAATATTGGGCCTTGATCTCAACCAGCACTGACATTTTTATATACTCACACACATATTAAAACTTACATTATGAAAAGACACCGGACCCACGATATTTTGTTTTATGCAGTTTCCCTGTGGGAACACAGACAGACGTAAGCTTCTCACTTTCCATACGTGAAATGTGTACTCTCTGTATAGGCAGCTGTATATGAGTCAATGAGGTCAAGTGAAATTGCTTCTCAAAGATACATTTTACAGACTTCCCTCAAACTCGTTATCCCCTTAAAGTATTTGCCTTAGCATTTATCGAAATTTTAAAGTTTAAATGATAATGTGATAGAACTCCTTTAACTCTATGTCTTAGCAATATATTGCCACATACAGAGTCAGGAAATAAAAAAATATAGTTCAAATAACACATTTATACAGCACTCTTTTACAGATGTTAAATATTTCCTATGTTGTAGAATTAAATTCAAAAGATTTCCTAGAAAAATGGATAGTGCCCAATGACTGTGATGAGGCACTGACATAATCTGCTCCCTTACTGAGCATTCAGTTTCACTACTGCACTTACTTCCTATTTTTGGAAAGCCTTTGTTGTAAAGCTGATAAGAACTTTTAGTTTTGAGAAAACCCACAGAAATCTGTGGTTTAGATTATAAAAGTACTAGTTTACTCATACCATTGTTGGATAAGAAAAGTGCATTTTGAAGACCACACACATAAAACTGAATTGGAAACGTGGCAGGGTCAAAGATTTTCTGTGCACAAGGTTCCACAAAAAAAAAACTGTCTGCCAAAATGTGTCATTTGTGAAGTCCTTCTTTCCTCTAAAAAAGGTAAGTTTTCCTTTCTCAGAAATGGGTTCCAAATATACTCCCCTCATGGCAAAAGAAGCTGTCAGCTTTAAATAAGCTATTTTCATCTTATTTTCTCCATCTACCTTAGTTCACATGTTGCTAATTCTGCTTTCAACCCATTTTGCATTTCGGTAAATGGACACTTATGTGGTAGTGAGTCATAGCTGAGAGATGGCAACTTTTAAAAAACAGTTCCACTGGCCTCACAAAATGCTCCTGTATAATAACAGGATTAAGCTCTTGTTAAATGAAAAAAAAACAACAGCAAAAACACGACCCAGTTTGTAGCCTGGGCCAGTGCTGCAGATTAAATTCCCTTGCTAGAAAGAAGCTTTTTTGAAGCTATACTTATGGAGTTATCCCAGTTATGCAAAGCAACAGCTTTATTAAGGAATATCTACTTAAAAACAGCAACACACCAAAACCAAAAAACGGTAATTAAAAAAACCCGAACCACATTCAAAGTACTGTGTCAGAGAGGTTTAGATTGGGTATCAGGAAAAGGTTCTTCACCCAGAGAGTGTTTGGGCACTGGAACAGGCTCCCCAGGGCAGTGGTCACAGCACAAAGCCTGACAGAGCTCAAGAAGGATTTGGACAATGGTGTGACTCTTGGTGTGTCCTGTGCAGGGCCAGGAGTTGGTCCCAGTGATCAGGGGATGCTCTGACCTAGACTGGAAGACACAAACACTGTCTGACCAGAGGGAAGTGTCTGCTATCAAAACTACAATCTTAGAGCAATCAATTCAAAATTAAAACTGAAGTCAAGGGTTTTGCATGAAGAAACCTGGTGTTCACAACCTGTGCCTTATATCCCAGAGGAGGAAGAACTCTGAAGTCAGGCTTTCTTACACTTTCCTGAGACCCGGGCTTCATATATTAAAACTGTTATTGAATGCTGAGCACATATTCAAGCCTGCTGAATGCAGAAACTAAAAAGATGCACATAATCTCACAGGTAAAATCCTGCTCAAACTAAAGCCAGTGTACAGGATAAGCAAGTTACGGGATTCAAGTTAAAAAACAAATCAACAAGAAGCCTACCGGTGATGAATTAAACTAAGGCTCAGCCACACGTTGAGTTCTTACAAAAATACCCAAGAACTTTTTTCTTCTGAAGTGATTTATACATTGTTTAAATCCTTATCTGCTTCACATGCAGATCACTAAGAAATGCATATAGATTCAATATACATAAATGTATTGCCTAATGCATAAAAATGAAGAACTTGTGCAGAAAATAAAATCCATTCATTTGTATTCTGCAAGAGACTATGTCCTAATCTGCAAATACATTTCAGCACAGAGAAAACCTCTGAGGACTGTACATAGATATTGGTAGCAAGAATAAGGGCAAATAAGGAAAAAAAAATTATGCATTTTGAAAGACTCCTATAGCTAGCTAGCTGGAACTGAAAGAGACAAGATTAACATACATGTTATTTAAATTGTATATTGACTAGGTGTGTGTTAATATGTACAAATTTGGATCCATGTATGGCTGAAACCAACACCTGTGCAACATGAGGGACTCACAAACATGTTAAGTAACCTTCTGTGTATGCACCAGCTACTAATCATTGTTTCATAATTCAGAATTTATGTGTTATATAAATATTCTAACATGTAGAGCAGACAACAGCATTGGAAGTTACAGTCTAGAAATGACAAGCTTTTAATCTTTAAGTATTATTTTTAAGCAGTTAAATCAGCATCAGCCATTTCCCTCCATACCATACACAAGCGGTTTTTTAATTTACCCTTCTGATCATCACTACCATTAAGCAGCAGTGCATCCACTACAAGCTCCCAGTATTCACCCCTGTGTATAACTGCCGTCTCGATAACCAAAGTCTGCAATTCTTGCGAATAAAGCAAAATTCTTTTAAAAGCTGTTTACATGTAAATGAAACACTGTCAAAATTAGTACTTCCAAAATATCTTCCTGCAGATAGGCAAAACTAGCAAAGTCAAAGATATATTTCTAAAAAAAAAACCCCTCACAATAAACTAGGATATTGTCTTATGGAACAAGAGGTTGTTGATGTCAACTCCAATTTTAAATAATATTTCAGTACTACTAGTCTTTTCACTTAAAAAAAGGAAATGCATATTTTAAATAAAAAATACCTTCATTGTTTATCCATATTTATGACCTAGACCAGGAGCAATTAAAATACCAGGTGGGTGGTTATCACAATATTATTTAAGCTGTAAAAACTGAAATAAATGAGTAGCTCTGTTGCAGCCATAAAAATAATCAGAATAGGGTAGGCAGCATCACACACCTGTCACACCAAATGGCGCTACAGAAGCACTGCAGTTGGTGGTTTTCTTTTTCATTTGGTGTAGTTGATGTCCTAGCAGTCGCAGTCTTGATAGCTGGGTCCCTGGGTAATAATAGCAGCAACGTGGAAAAAGAACCCCTCACTCTCTCAATCAATATGAAAGAGCACAAATTACTATAAAGTAAGAACTATTTTAAGAATGCCTGATGAGGCCCCTCAGATGATACAGAGTTTACAGACCTCTAAAAAAGAACTGCCAACTATTACAATGGTTGACAGAATAAGAAAACTGTTTGGAAAAAAGAATAGCATCTACTGTCACAGTTATTAATGAAAAATACTCATTTAAGATACTAACACAATAATGCCTCGAGAAAACCAGTTTTACAATTTACTTGTATTTTCAAAGGGCTTAGAACAACATTCCTGACTAGAAACCGCTGAAGAACTTGATCTGCTGACAGGAAAAAAACCCAAAAAATTCAAACAAAAAATTCAAACAAAAAATCCGCAGTATATGATCAAACAGTAAAGGTGAAAAGCAGAATTTCTCATGGGTTTATGACTGCTTCCTTGCTTATATAAACTATGTTTTGGGGAGACTGCAAGCACTGAACAGACAAAATGCAGACAAATGATTGTCAAGGCTAGTTTATGTCAAAAGAAACCTCCAACAGACTAAAAAAAAAAGTCTAGGTTAAGTAAATTACTGTATGATGGCAAATAAAATGTAAAAAAAATAATTTGATGGCAAATAAAATGGTAAAACTACTGCACTTTAAAATATGCTAAATTTGCCTAATCAAGTTAAAGCAGTAACCTGAGCCTCACTGAATGAAATCCAGAGACCTCTGATTGACGTACAGATGAAGTCAAGAGAGCAAGCAAGGATGCATAAGCATGGACTGTTAATTTCCACAAGGACAGCACATTCACTTCTCCAATTACCTTTTTCAGGAGGTGTATTACATATCACAGAGGGCTCTGAGATAGAAGAGAGGATAGTTACAAGGAGAAAACCCTGTGGAGGAGGTGGCGTGACTGGAATTGGTTACTTAAACAGAATAAGGGAAAAAGTGTAGTAAACAGAGAATTTGACTTTCTGGATTTTAATATTCTACAAAACAAAGAACAGCATCACATAACAAATCATATAAAGAGGTTAAATCATAGAATCACAGAATGGTTTGCATTGAAAGGCACGTTAGAGATCATCCAGTTCCAATCCCCCTGCCGTGGGCAGGGACACCTTCCACTAGATCAGGTTGCTCACAGCCCCATCCAACCCGGCCTTGAAACACTCCCAGGGACGGGGCATCCACAACTTCTACAGGCAACTTGTTCCAGTGCCTCACCACCCTCACAGTAGAGATTTGTTTCCTGTTACTTCGTTTAAACCTACTCCATTCCAGTCTGAAGCTATTCCCCCTTGTCCTATCACTACAGGCTCTTGTAAAGAGCCTCTCTCCATCTTTTGGGTAGGCTCCTTTCAGGTACTGGAAGACCATATTTATGTCACCCCAGAGTCTTCTCTTTTCCAGGCTGAACAATGCCAACTCTCTCAGCCTTTCCTTACAGGAGAGGTGCTCCATCCATCAAATCATCTTGCTGTCCTCCTGTGGACTAGCTCCAACAGATTCATACCCTTCCTGTGCTGGGACCCCAGAGCTGGATGCAGCACTGCAGGTGGGCTCTCACCAGAGCAGAGCAGAGGGGCAGAATCCCCTCCCTCACCTGCTGCCCACGCTGCTTTGGATGCAGCCCAGGACACATTTGGCTTTCTGGGCTGCAAGGGCACATGGCTGGGTCATGTCCAGCCTCTCATCCACCAACACCCCCAAGTCCTTCCTGGCAGGGCTGCTCTGGATTTGTTCATCCCCCAGCCTGGATTGATACCGAGGGTTGTCCCAGTCCAGGTGCAGCACCAGCACTTGGTCTTGTTGAAGCTCACGTGTTTCCCATGGGCCCACTTTTTGAGCTTGTCCAGATCCCTCTGGATGGCATCCTTCCTTCACAAAGTTTCAGCATACTTTGTGCTCAGTGATGCATAATGTGTACCAATGCTGAAAATTTAGCAAGAGATACCCAAAGCTGAATCACAGTTTATCCACTGAGTTCTTTGAAACGTACTAATAGAAATCTAATTACATCACTAATGAGCTCTTAATTTTTCTGAAACTGGGATCAAAGATGAGTATGCACTGTTTCAACCATTCTGCACTTACACCTTCATTACAAATGACCTATTAGAGAAAGCGAATCATCCCCCATGAATCCACTCCAGAGCCTTCTTATCTTCCTCTGAAGCAACTGCTACTGGTGACAGAGCACTGCAGTGCCCAGGCCTCAAGTTCAAAACCTGTGCCCACTCCAGCTACACTGCTTTTCTCTCCACTTTGTCTTATCTGCTATACTTGCGTAGTTAATGGAAAATATTTCATTTGCATCTTAAAGTATTTAATTAATCATACATGCTACAATTTATGTTCCCAGAAAAAAAAAAAAAAATCACATGTTTTCATATGGATAAATTGCATCTTCAAGGAATGGAAATTAGTGTTTTAAAATATTAATTAAAACTTAAATTAAATTTCTTAAGCTTAATTTTTATGCATTACCAGCAGAGAAACAATGTCTCTAGAATTATAAACAACATCGTAACAAATTTACTCAGAGTTAATAGGAACATAAATCTTTCTTCTAATTAAGCATTTTTCACAAATAAAATATGGCTGAGGATGAAACAGATACAGCTCCTTCACTTCTATCTTGCCAGATCAAGCCAAATGCAGGTCACTGTCACCCAATAAATGGCTTCAGCAAAATGACTTCTCATGTTTAAATCTCTGACATGAGAAGAGGCAATGGGAAAAGCTGAAAATCACTGGACATTGACATTGCCATTGAGATCGTTCTAAACAAACTCGTACAAAGAAACACCATGGAAACAGACACATATTTTTCATTAACAGGGGAAAGAGGAACAAAGCAGCAATGGAGTCTTGACAGTCATCCCAAATTCTCAGAAAGTCAATGTAGATGTTACTACGGTTGCTGACACACAAGTTTGCATATGGCACACAGGAATTGCCTTTACGAAGGAAGGAAAATGTGTTGCGCACATCCCACACACAGAGTACAAATTAAATTGTCAATTTTTCAAAGCCAAACTTTAGGAAAAAAACAAATAAGAAAAGTGCCCAAAGTTACAATTTTAAATCCTTAATAGACATTCCTTCCAATTTTCAAACACGTTTTGCCCTCAGCAGCTCTCTATACCCCAAGATCATGAAAAAGCCCATAATGTAACAAGATAAGGGGGAAGGCTGAATGAGATTACCTTCTCTAAATGACAAAACTATTTGCATTTAAGTGGCATGCAAGTAGTAATTATACATTTTGCATTTGCATAATAATGAAACGATCCTTTTAAGAAAAGGTGTGTCTTATAGAAGCTTCACAGTTAATAACTTATCTTAAAGTAAGCCTTGGTTTACTTACAGAAGCTTTGCTAGTAACTGTAACTTCCTAGGGCAAACCCTCACTCATTCCTGTAAACTATGCTTTGTAACTGGTCACTGAGCTGAACAACTACTTACACACATGTAACCTGTTAGCTGACACTTTAGGCTTGTTAGACTCTGCTCCGAGTCATTACAGACTATACACATTTATGGATTATTTGAAAAGAAATGGATTTCCCATCTTAGATGAATAAAGATAAATTTTGATACCAACATTCTAAACAATGTCTTTCTTCCCCCTCCGAAGTTTTTTAATATACAAAAAGTCAGTATTTTGACCCATATTTTTCATGCACCAGTTAACTAGAAAATTACAGAACCTGAAGAGCTCAGATAAAATTCATCAAGGAGATTAAAACAAGGCATGCCTCCTCCTCCTCCTCCATAGCGTGGGATGCTACTGGAATGTGAATTAAAGACTCTCAAGCCTTTGAAAAATGAGGACCCCTGAATTTTTAATTTTGTTAACTAATCGTTAGAGAACTGGAAATCACTGTGTTTCTGAGTGTTTGATAGGTAGCTGCTTCCATAAAGTACATTTTTAATTTTGCAAGAGCTGGCCTATTTCCCAGCACATTGATTTGTGGGACCACTACTTACAGCACCTAGAGCATAATTAAATATTAAGTCCCTCCTTGATGTATGCAAAATCTGTCTAAGAGGATTAGTAGATACACTGAGGGTGGCTTTCACACACTTTCTGGTAACTGAATGCCTCAATACCATTAAAATTATCTTTATTCAATAGAAATCCACATTCATACTTTTTAATATCTGCTGTCCCTTTTTGTGCCAAGGAATGGTATAGGAAAAGAGGGATCTCCTAAAAGCATGTAAGAAATGCCAAGCAAGTAATGAAACAACAATCTGGAAGCAAGATAATGAATATATTTTGGACGTATTTGCAATTTAAAGTTCATTAAAAACCCCTGAAAACTAACAACCTTTAAACACATTCCTCTAAAATCTAAAACCAGTATTCAATCCACAGGCCTTTCCCTCCCCATTTATTTGAAATGTGATTTTTTAAAAACTATTCTGCTGGATGAGAAAGGATAACCAATTAATAAAGGTGTAGCGATGCTAGAGAATGTGATACCGACAAACAAGACAGGCACACTGACACAGTTTGAAAGATGATATTCCTCCTGTCTACTTCTTCGTGCAGGATTATCCAACAAGCTGATCAAACTTTTAAGCTGTGCTACAATACCCCCTTCTGTAAAACAGGGTTGCTTTAAAAGGTCTTTGCACCTGAAGCGTGAAGTTGCACAAGAAAATTGTGTCTTAACCCTAATGCTCTGCCAAAGCTCATACACAAATCTCTCTTTGCTTTTAAGCAGCCACGTAAGCACAGACTTCTGCAGTGCTCTTGTTCCACTAACACACCATGAAGGACTGGGAAATGTACAGTTTTCCACCTGCTATTTTATGATATTTTCCATGTTTGTTAATTCACAAAATACACAAACTTAATACTCAAACAAGGCCATCACTTGCTTTTCTAGTATCAGCTTGTAGACTAGCATCTGACATCAGCTGACTACAAGAAGAAAAAAAAACAAAATAAATAGTCTACATCTAAGACCACTCATTTGTTTTCTTGGACATTTGTGAAGAACTCTGAATTTCAGTGACAGGTATCAAACAGACAAAGCAACACAACTCTTCTGTCTAAGTAACACATTAGTTACCTAGCACAAAATAGTCAAAGAAAACAAAGGGTTTTATCAATCACACCGAGCTTGAGCTGGCATGAAAATGAGAATAATTTTTAATATATTCCAATAGGACTCTTGTAATTGCACTCTGTAACAGAAATTGGGGTGCATAAACCATGATTTTTATGTATGTACATATAAGCACAACTTTCACTATTGTTAAGCATGAAAGCTATTTCTACACTTAGCTAAATAATAAATAGTATATACAGAGAAATTAGTATTATAGTGTTGTGTATACATTTTCATACAATTATCTCTGAAAGGTTTGAGCTTATCTAGAACATTATTCAAGGTTTATTATGTGTCTTCTTGTACTATGTGCTTACTCATCAGCAAAAGTGTAAAGCACTGAAGTCATCAGCAACACCGTGTTACGAGCAGATGAACTGCTGCTCACTCAGTACAAACTTCTTCCCCCACAAAAAGAAAAGCAGGTTTTCCTGCTGGGAACTAATTGATTCTAAAAATCCCTTTAGGAAACAGAAATTAACTGTTTATATGAAGAAGCCTAAACAGG
Source organism: Falcunculus frontatus (assembly GCA_013398115.1). Taxonomy (NCBI): domain Eukaryota; kingdom Metazoa; phylum Chordata; class Aves; order Passeriformes; genus Falcunculus; species Falcunculus frontatus. Next base: position 2,829,759 of record VZRV01005576.1, on the reverse strand, counting down.
CTGGAAGACTGGGCCAGTAAAATTTGCCAAGGTTTAACAGTGTGCTGCACCTGGAACAACACAGGTGGGGACAGCACAGCTGGACCTGTCTCAGCTCTGCTGAGGGGGCCATGGGGGGGTCTGGTGGGCAGTGAGCTACACATCAGCCAGCAGCATATAAAATGCATTCAATTAAGTCCTAAAATTTGGTTTTGTAACCAAATGGATGTGTGTTTATTTTTGCAAACTTATATACATTCTGACTTAAAAGAATTATGGGAGAAAATAAAAGTTTGATAAATATTTTAGATAAAATCACAAGCGTAATGAGAGTCATAAGGTTTCTGTCAAATATAGGTTCTTTTTCTGTCTTCTACAAACATGGCTGAAAGTTATTATCTACCTACAACTTTCTTCTTAAGACATACTCCAGTTCAATGTTTTAGAATTGGAAATGATTTTGGATTAGAAAGCAGGTCACAGGCAACACAAACACTGACAAAGGATTGAACTGAAGATGAAGAATCCAATCACAGACACCCAAACAGTAGCTAAGGAGTTAAATGCTGGTATTACTGTGAATACAAGAGAAAAAGTAATTTCCAAAGAAACCAAGAGATAAGTACTTTCTTTTCCTTTTAAGATTTTTATTAGGATTGTTCCCTTGGATGAATTTAGCACAGCAAGTCAAAACTGAGATATTGCTTTTGTTTTATATGAATATAAACTGGGTTTGTGCATAGATTTTTTTTGGGAACTATTAGAAATATTCTATTTTTGTTCTTTAAGGTCTTGGCACGCAGGGAGGCACTTAGAAAATGAACAAAAAGTAACTCTGCTTCTGAACAATTCTACATGCAGCAAGTGCTACTCATGTGTTTTCAAAACTGCTACACATTCATGAAATAATATTTAAAGGCCCAAGAAAAAGAGAGTCAATGGCCAGTAATTATCATTCTAATTCTGAGTAAAATGTGACATCAAGTGGAAGATAAAAAGGGAAGCTAAAATTGACAGAAAGAAACAGTCAGGAAAGAAAGAAGGTACAAAAACTTCAAAGTCAATGCTTGACACATAGGAAAATCATAAGGGTACAATCAAGTTTAGTATTATGCACTCCTGATCATAAACAAAAATCAGAAAAGTCCCTTACCTTTATGTAACTTTATCAAAGAATCAGAATGTATAAGAAACTTGATTTAAAAAGGAAAGTAGTATTAATTTCCAGACAACAGGATGCATCACAACCACATACTGCAGACCAGCATTTCATTATGTAATCCTCGCATAAAAACAGTCTAATGCTATAATTTGCAGCAATCAGTATTAATACCTTTGTTTCAGGCCAGCAAGCTCTGAGAACAGCTTGTGTCCTGAAGTACACAAGTAGCTTGCTATCCTCATCACTGAGATGGAAGGCTTGCTCCAGAATTTGCAATACCCTGATGCGAGGCTTCACTGCTAAAGAGTCATCACCACAGAAGGGTCTCAACCACTCCAGAAGGTCATCTGCAGAAATTATTTTCTCCCTGTAATTAAACAATACTGTGTTAAACAGTCTCTGGTAACAATCCTAATGAAAATACTACATGCATTTTTAAAACTTAACAAGCACATTCAGTATGTAAGAAATACAAAACACCAGGAAATGGAAGATCTGACCTTTGTGAGGCTGCAGGGAAACCGGCCCTTGTAAATCAGGATCCCAAAGCTGTGTGGTGTAAGAACTTTTTCTGAGCTTCAAATAATCATATAATACCATAGGAATCCATCTGTATATTTACATATTCACCCACAAACTACCCTGGTACCATACAATGGTGCTGAGTTTCAGCATCTGGAAATCCAAGTCTTTTCATGGTCTCTGATGCCTATACTACCACACATTCTGACTTTATGGAAAACCACCTTGCATGCTTGCATTTTTAGTATGACATTTTCATCTCTGAATGCTTATTCATACTGTCACCCTACATTCTCTTCCTTTCTTTACAAACCCCTTCTTTCCACTCCACACACACGAATTATTTTCTCTCAGTTGCAGCTCTAGCCCTATCTTTTTTTTTTGTGTACCATCTCTAGCCAGCTTGATCATTCTAAGTTCTTAGCATGATAATGATTGCAAAATGCCCAAAATCCTTAGAAAGAAAAAAAGAGAGATGTTAAAACCCCTAAGCTTTCGGGTTGGACATTGTTAATTATAAAAACTCTTAATTATGTCATTTTATTCAGAAAGTGTATTATATCAAATACATTCTAACTGTGTGAAAGCATTTACAGAACATGTGAACTGACCAACCAGTTCACAGCTGGAGACAGAATAATCTGTGATGTCCCTCGGAGGCTATAAACTAACAGGTACCAAATCAGTAAATGCTGGTTTAACTTTCAGTAATATTTTAAACTCAAGCTAACTTTTTTCTTATAAAAAAAAAGAAGCCAAGCAAGTGGCTCCCGGTGGAGTGTGATTTGTAACTAATGTTCCCTTATTTGTCTTAACAAGACAGACGGGAAAGTAATACCAGACAGAAAACACCAATTTAGCCTGTCTTGCAGCTCTGAAATAATAAACATTGACATCTTAGGTTTTCATATTACAAGGATTTCAATTTTACTTAGGTTTTATATTGTCTGAATGATGCTGTTAGCTCAGAACTCCAGCTGAATTAGACATGCCTTTGCTGAACAGGTGGCATTCAAACTGTAATAAAAGTTTGTGAATTAAAAGGACCTACTGGAATATTTCAAGAGTTTGTAGAGCTTGCACTTGATGCTTATATATGTTTTCCTGAGGAAAATATTCCTGTTTTGTAAATTGAGTAGCTAAGTTTTAAGGTAATAAAAAAATATTTAAGGGAATATAAGCGATCTCTTGCAATCATAATTACTTTCACTTCAGCTTATTTTTCAGCAGTTAAATGCTGATGAAGTATGCAAATAAAAGACTCCAGAAGGTGCATCTCAGAACAAAATAGTACCAACTCATCCATTATACCTTAGAATACTGGAAATTGTATTTACTCTAAAGTTCTACATCAATTCAGTCTACTTCAGTATCCAACATTCAATTAATTTAATGTCACTGGAGAAGCCTCAAAAAATAGCATCACTGGTTTTGTGTGACTACCAGAGAATATGTGATTTTATTATCATTATAATACATGAATTCTTTGTTCAGCTGGGGAAAAAAAAGCTGATTTTTTTTTTGTTTCATCCTTGCGTTTAGCGGGAATGAAATGGAAAATGTCAGTGAGACATACAGGCCATTATGTGATCTGAAATAAGGACATTCCCAAAAGAGGAGAAAAAATGTGGTGAAGCATCATACAGCATTTGGGGAACTGTTTCTGCACTATCCCTTATAAATACTGACAAACTTAGATATCTAAATTCAGATATCTGAAAGTGAATCATTCTTATTTGCAACTTATCAACTAAACTGAAACAAAAGCAGAGACATACTCCTGGTAGATATACAATCTGTAGAAGTCACAGCCGAAAAAACATTTTCTCAATTCACTATAATACACAGTTATCTAAATTTTAGGTTTAGTGCTTTCTTCCAAATGACAAGTAAAGGCTTCTGTCAGGGCTCAGATTTTGAACATTAAAATGATAGCCCGTTCCAGAATAAAGTCTTAGAAAATTAAGTGCAAACCCATCACATATATCCATGAAGAAAAATCATCCATGTTCAGTATTGTACCTTCAAAGCCTCCATGAGAAGCATCTTTCAAAGTCTTACCCAAAGAATCCATACAGGAAGCTCTTACCCTTTTTCAACGCTTGCATGCACTGCAGAAATTATACCTTCTAGGATTCCAAGTGGATCTTTCTCTGTTGGAGACGAGTCACCATTTCCGCTATTAAGGGAAGACAAAGTTACCATAAAAATGGTCCTTAATACTGTATCTCATTTTATGCACCTGTAGGATTTATATTAACTGTTCAATAATTATAAGAGTTTTCCATTTTTGCTTCTTAACTAGTACCTTTATTTTTATATCAAAGTAATGCAAAAAGTAACAAGGAAAGAGTGAGAAAAATATACTAAAACACTTAAATGAAACTTGAAAGGAAAAACACAGTTAAAGTTTAGTGCTTCTAACACAGATTCGGTCAGCAAAATATTCACATGTAATCTCACTACCTTAAAGATCAACATGAACTAAAGAAACTTAAAGTTATACAAAAATGTCACCATCTTTTCCCTCCGAATCATCTTGCAGTATCTCTGTTGGCTTAAATCAACCTGACTGTAACCTGAGTCAGCAGTATCCTATCTGCTGATTTCACTGGGATCAAGCTGCACAGAACAGCAGCCACCGTGCACATGTGGAATAGAAAAATGTCCATCACTCCCATGAGACATTTCAGTTAAAACACAGTTTTCTTCTGCAGGTCAAAAGGCTGTAAAAATTGGGGTGAAAAAAGAAACAAACAACCCAAAACCACTCTGGTAGAAAAACAAGCTTTGTTCATAACTCAATGAAAAATGACATTTTCAGCTAAGGTTTGCCATAAAACAGACTTGGTGCTGAGAGAGGGAGAGATTTTGCCCTGGTACTCCAACAAAACACACAGTGTCTCCCCACGGAAACCACTGCGGTGGCAATGATGCCTGGATGAACAGGAAAAACAACAGCTTTGCCTGTCTTGGTTTGTCAAGAAAGAGAAAAAAAGGCAAATAGTTTCCAAGTTATCTGACTACAGATGATTCAAAAAAGCAAGAAAAAAAAGTGTATTTTCTCTATAGTTCATCACCATATCAAAGCTCTTCTGCTACTAAAAATGTCAGCCTCTTCCTAGATCTGCTCTTACCAATAACAAATACATGGCCAGACTACTTTGACTCTTTTATCTAAAGCCAAAATATTATACAGCTCACAGAAATGTGCAAAAATAACCGCGCTATTCCAAAATTCTTTTGTCAGGAGTTAGAGAATATTTACAATTTTGTAAATTACTTCATTCATTACATTGGTAAGATTAATATATTTCCTAAACAATGATTATATCATATGGCATAGAGACCTAAATCTTTATAAACTTTAATGTCTTCCTGCATGCAGAATTTTCATCTTTCCTATTTTTATCTTAATAAGTGGCCAGAACTCCAGCGAGCAACACTAGATCTAAAATCAATATGACTCTATTCAGAACAGATGCAAGATGATTTGTGGCATGATGAAAACCTAGCATACTCATTTGATATTACTATATTGCACTCCTAAGTTTGAAACAGGAGTAGAAGGCTCGTTAACACTGGTCTTTTTCTCAAAAGATACTGTACATATGACTGACAGAAATGCTGTTCTTAGTACCAATACTACCATATTGTGGCTAAATAACTTTTTTAAGAGTGAAGATTAAATCTACATATAATCCTAAACATCTTCAGAATATTTGGAAACAATAAAATTATAATTTATAGTACAGAACAGTATAGAAATATTGAGGGTTTTAAACTCCCAGAGACATGATATGTCTCCGAAAGATAAAATCCTTTTTCACCGAAACACACAAAAAAGTCATTCTCAGGAAAAAAAAAAAAAAAAAAAAAAAAAAGATGTATTTTCACAGAAAGGGAGACTATAACAGAATTGAACGCACTGTTTAGGAAAAAGAAAAAAAATACACCTTTAGGGTAGACATGTGGAAATGGTGAAAAGTAGAGCAGTATTCAAATGATCATTTTATGCAACTGGCTACATGCATTAGGAGATGGTTTCAAATTTCTTTAACAACATAAGAAGCTAAGAAAATTTATTATAGGTCCCTAGAGTGAAGACAGATATAAGGCACTTCATTAATGCTCTCTTTATAAGCTATTTTATTCGTGATTTGTTTACAGGCCAGATTTTAAATTTCCAATTTTTGTGCCCTTTTTTTCAATTAAGTTTGTAATAAAACCACATCTATAAAGGGCATTAACATGGCATATCAAAAGGAAACTAAAATACTTATAAAACTTGCACACTAAGAAGAGAATGAGTATTGAAACAGAAACAAACAGGACATTTGCAGTCCTTCAATACTTAAAGGGGGATTATAAGAAAAATAGTGACAGACAAGAGTCAGTTCAGACAACATTTAAGGAATGAAGTTATTACAATGAAGCTGGTGAGACACTGGCACAGGTTGTCCAGAGAGATGGTGGATGCCCCTTTCCTGGAAACATTCAAGGCCAGACTGGATGGGCTTTGAGTGACCTGATCTAGGCGAAGATGCCCCTGCTCATCATAGGGGGTATTGCACAAGATAAACTTTAAAGGTCCCTTCCGACCCAAACTATTATATGACTGTGCAGTGTACAGAAATTGAGTTCTTACTGCTCTGCTTACACTTACTCATCTTTAGTGTACATGAACAACTACCATATCAAAGGAGACTGACCAGAAAACCTTGTATTTTGGGTAACCTCACTTTAGAGATCAGTTCTGGACAGTCCTACCCTTGCTCTTGAAAAAACTTTCCTCTCTCTAATCAGAAATGAAAGTTTTCAGCTCCTGTCACAACCAGGCTCTGAGCTCCTCAAAACAAAACAACCCCTGCCCCAAACAAACAAAAATCCCCAAACCAAAACAAACAAAAAATCCAAACAAACAAACCCAAACCAAGCCAAACCAAAACCGGTCAAAAGAAATATACCTGCAAAAGTTAATGGGCAATTCTGAAAACAACAACAAAAAAATCACTGTTTCTGACAATACATCTGTGAAGACAATCTTCAAGAACAGATAGATGAACATTTACAGGAAGCTTCAAGTTTGTCAGACACAGACAGGTGTCTTTTACTAAGCAGAAGGAAAGGAAAAAAAAGATTACTCTAAGCAGTAAGCTATAATTACCTAGAATAAGGAAGTATTTAAAAAATCTAGAAAGCTTAATACTGCCTTTACTGCCTAACAGTTAGAGAAATTAGAGATGACAGCTCATGAGACAAATAATCCTGTCAAGTTTCCACAGACTGTTGCCTTGTTCTTTTCTTAATAATTAATGACTAAAAATAAGCAGCTACTAAGAGAAACAAATTTAATTAATGAAGGATTAGTCTTCCACACAGATTATATGCTATTTTATGCACGTTTTAAACAACAGAACAGGATTCAGTGTTCACCTCAAAATTCCTAGGTATGAGCTTGGTGTAATTACACTGATAAAGGCTTATTTTGATTTCAGTTCAGCATCAGAAAAAGTGATGCATATTTAATCACATTCCTCAAACAGAATAAAGTACAAAGAACGCTTGAAGAGAGAATAAATTAACTTCATCTAAATTTTTTATCCTAATTACTGTATTCATTGAAAATACTCCAGCTTTATTTTCCTCTTTGTGATTGTGCTTTGTCATACTTAAATAAGAGGAAAACAAAGAAATAACATACTGATGGTGTGATCACTCAAAGCTGGGGAAAAAAGTCTTAATGGCAAACCATCATTTCCATCTAAAATCCCACAGAATCATTATACACAAGTTACAAAATTACTCTGTATGACCCCTGTTCAAATTAGATGAGGTAATAAAAAATCTGATTTTTTTCCCCCTGTTAAGTTAGCTACTCTTTCTAACAAAGCTGGGTTTACCTTCTTCAAAAAACACTGGGCATTAAACAAGGAACTCAAAATTTCACCAAACTTTTCCTGCTCACTGCCTGGTGAATACTTCCAAAATTTCATGGAACACTATATCCCTGTGGACACCTAAGAGAAGAACTCTAGGAGCAGCAGATGAAGGAGACCATAAAGTCTTCAACAGATAAACTGTCTTTCCTGACTGACCAACTGTGGACACACCTACAGTCATGGACCATGGAATATTTCCTATCCATCACGTGAGTGATCTTAGGCAAGGAATTAAATTGAGTCTTAGGTAAGACTAATCAGACAACCACAGTTGCTAAAACATTTCGTTTTCCACAAGTTCATGGTTTCTATTGAAGAGGCAACTGATTTTTATTTATAGTAGTTGTTTCTACAGGCAAACAAGGAAGTACCCAATACATAAGTCATATAAAGTATGCAAATATGCTCTGCTGGAGAGCTTTTACACATACCAGTGCAAGAGTTTCTATTTTGAATTTTTTGTGCCAGAACTAGAGTTAAGGGGGAAAAAAGTAGTAAAAAGAACTGGAGGACAATACTGCTCTTAAAATTACAATTTATAAAATTCTTAAATTGCTCTTAAAATTCTCAAAAACAACATGAATACTAGGAGGCTTAAGAGATGCCAAGCAAAAACGTTTCTTTTAATTCCTCCCTATATTTAGATTATATTTAGTGATTTATAATAGTACCCCTTTCTGAATTTTATCATAGGGAGGATATTATCTCATGTATTTTCTATTTTATTCTATGCTAGATTTTCACTTCATGCTCTTTATCACTGTAGTAGACAAACTTTCCATAATTCAGAGTGATATGAAATTATCTTTCCCTTCTTCTCCAAGAAAAGCAGCGGAGTGGGAGTGGAATATTTCTACTGACCATATCAGGTCAGACTGCACACCAAATCATTCTAATTGAAACTTCCAACTCATTTTCCCATCTCTGCTACTACAGTTTTCTCTACGAGACAGTCATTCCCCTCTTTCCAGTCAAGTCCTGCATAAGAGTTACCGGAGACGATCGCTGTCCCAGAACTTTAAACCAACTCGCAGCCATTCCATTCCAGCCTTGCAATGCATATAAAGAACAAGTAATTCAGTTCACAGAAAAGTGTTGATAAGAAGCAGAGTAGAAAGGAGACTTTTGATAGGTTTCTCATACTCTGCATGTTAATGAGACTCATTATAGTCAAAGTAACTGGACTTCGTGAGCTTTGTATCCAGATACATCACACTGCTGGTCAGGAACAGCAGGACAGTTATTACCTAAAGCCAAATTATTCTTCTTCAAATGGTCGAACCCAGACAAGAAAGACAGTATTACTTATGTTGCTGTGCAAAAGCTCTATCATCATTGAGGATGCTGTGAACACTCTTAAACTGAGTGACAGGAGAAATCAATTTTCTGCCAAAGAGGACTGCAAACAATTTGACAGGCTGCTTTCTTTTCATCTGTAGCACTTAAATCTGCTGTAATATATACATACATGCTGAAGAAAAAGTAGAGCCATAGAAAATTTTCCACGCTAGAGTTGTTTTCCAATTCCTGGTATGCGCATTCAGATCATCCTGCTCATGTAATTTTTCTGCATGCCGAACAGCAGGATAAATTCTCAAAGTTTCATCTCTCTACACTGGTCTTAGAAGTGCTAAGCAGTGTTTAGCAGACATCTAATAGCAGAATACTCTTTCATACTTGTTGCATGTATCTCTGTGAAACAGAAATACTTCAGAAGAGAGCTTTGTATGAATAGTTAAATGAGAAGTATCTGTTCAATTTATAATGGATCATATAAAATTATCCTCCCCTGCTTCCCCCTGCCCCCTTAAAAATATGAGGGGGAATAAAATATTTCTAATGAACCAAAACCAACCAGCACAAAAAAACCCAGCTCCCAGAAATGGCTCAGCAAGTTATTCTAAAGATGGAAATTGTATGACTTCTGGTAGGACACACTGTTGTGGCAGAAGGCATTACTAGGCCTCTGCTCCCCAGATGCCTGCATGAGTTATTTCAAATAAACATGCCTTTTAACTCTGTTTAAGAAGGCAGAATTATGTGCTGTTGCGAATTTTTGTAAAATTTACAAGGGCACACACACATCATGGAACAATACTGTAAAGCCAATGTTTTTAACTAAAAAGCACCAGTGAACAGGATTAAGCTCTGTCTCACTTTGTTCAAATAGCTCAGGCTTCCCACACGCAGAAAAATATGACTAAATATGAAATTGTAGGTAAACAGAAGCATAATCAAAGAACTCTCCTATTACTGCTTAATTTTCTGCAAAATCCAGACATTAAAAGCAAACAAGTACTCACTACAGATAAACAGAACAAACCAACCAACCAAAAACCACAACAAACCAACACACCAAGCCAACTGACCAAAAAAAAACCCCTTCCAAAAACCCAGAAGAAAGATTTTTGAGCTCAGTTAAGGAAGTCTACTTACCTTAATATACATACAATTTTTTTAATAGCACACTGGACAATATCCTGGGGAGAAAGGCCGAGATCTCCAACAGCCACTTGTAACAACTGCTGCACCATGTCCAGGGGCTGACCATCTATACACATGGCTACTGCTTGCTCATGGATTTTTTCTTTCTCTGACCTTGACAGATCATATAAATAGCCATACTTTTGTAGTATATCCTGTGAAAAGATATTTTTTGGAACACTAATCAGTGTACTCCTTATTTACAGGGCTGCATCAGTCTTCCTTTCTGCTAGGAATTAACATTTACAGAGAAAAAGAAATGACTGATGGAACTGAATTTTCAAAACCCAGGTCAACAAAAGCAAAGGTAGAAAATATTAATAAAACATGACAAAAGATTGATGTCTATCATTGCTAGTCATGGTAACACTCAAAGCAAGCATTTGATCAGTAATCATTACCTGTTTGCTGCTTTTCAAATAAGTGATAAAACTGTGAGTGAGTGTTTCCAGATGAGCAAGAGATTGTTGCAAGTGATTCAGAGTTTCTTCATAAGCAGCAGATGGGTTTTCAGCATCTTTCATGTCATTATCTAAAGTTTTTTTTCTTGATTTCTCAGAAAGATGTTTGACTGCCTTAACAGCCTTCTTAGTCACTTCTATCCTGGCTTCAACTGGTAGCTGAAAAAGATTGCTCAGTTATTTATTCATTCATTTACTACTATTCATATACTACTATTTGTAGTATAGCAGTGCCAAGAGGTCAGGTGGCTCCATTGCTCCACAACACAGCATAAAACTAAATGAAATATTTAATGGGAAACAACTTTATTTCTAACTCATCATTTATTTAAGTGATCAGTATTCCACTACTTTCTTCTGCTGTCTCTCTTTTTACCGATCTTTTTACTTATTCTTGTTCACTTTAAACCATATGAAACTTCTTTTCCTAATAATATTTATTATTTTGGTAGACCACCACCTTATAATCCTTGATTTTTAATTCTTCATTGAGAGATGTCTGAGAATCGCTACACAAGATTGACTGATAACTCACCTAAGGTTTGTCAGGTTTAGACCACTGTTTAAAATACATCTCTAAGACCATAACCATAAGCAAAAAAAGCAGGAAGATCTAGAATTTTTAAATCCACCTATTTAAAGCCCAAGTTGTACAAAATAGTAACTATACAGTCTTTTTAAAGACCTGTACAACTAAATGTATCTAGGCATGAAACTGAAACAAAGTCTGACTTTCTTGTTTCAGGACAGACACAGCTTCAGCTGTAAGTCCAAAACAAAGTCTAAGTATGATTTTAGACATTAATGTATAATTTGTTCATTCATAACTTCAAGTACAGCTTTAAGGATGCCTGCAATATACTTTCTAATGGGTGGGAGTGTCCTCTGCCTGAACTCTAAATTCAAAACATTAGGTACTTTTAACATCAGGTGTTTTAATTACTGAAATACTGAAAAATGACATAATGACAAAATGACAGTTTTAATTTTTAAGTTGAAATACGCAACAAATAGAATAAAAAGCTTGAATCTTTATGAAACAATGAATAGGAAATAAGATGAATTATCATAAAAGAGAGCAATTAAATTGCTATAGCATTGTTCATACAAAGTCCAAGTTTGCATCACAAATTAAACTAGCTACTTGTAAAGCCATAAAAAATTTGATGAGGATTCTTTAGTGGAAAGTTTTACAGCTTACATACTTTCCCCCTCTTCCTGAGATAAAAATTCACAAGTGAAAGATGTAGAATTTACTCCTGGTTTTTTGTGCTGTTACTGTGAACCACACTAATGGTCTACTGGATATTTTTAATGATGAAAGCAAAATGAGTGGACATTATTGTTAGAGCTAAGAAAATCTGCCAGTTTTAACACAACACAAAGGGAATTTTAACATACAGTTTCAAATGCAACACAGTTCCATTCCCACTCTAAGTAATTGAGTTTGTTACTGTGAACAAGGTCTCAATATCAGGTTTTACTCTAAGCAAGGAGAAGTTCATAGTCTCCACATCACATTAAAATCTAACAACCACAGCTGGATTTATATATCCATTTTATAAACATGATAAAAGAAGAAAACAGCTACATATTTCATTTTTCCTCTTCTAGTGTGCATTCTAATGTTCAAAATGCAATTAAGAGAGGCATAAAAGGCAAACAATTTAAGTATTCCATCTAACTTATATCCTAGAGAACAGTGTCAGTATACTGCCAGTTTAGAAGTCATGATGCCATAAGCACATGCAGAATAAAATATTCAGAAAAGAAAAAAAACAAGAAAGAAGAAAGAAAATACATGTTTTTCCCAAGCCTATTTTAATTTTGCATTCACATTTGCAGAGTGCCAAAATGCAGGACTATGAACATATGATTCCTCTGGTTATTTTATTCCAAACCATGAATAGCTCTCTTCCGTACTTCTAGTCAGCTTCAGTAATGAGATTTGGTAACAGAGCCAGTGATAAAAATGTAGCTTAGGGGCTAGTTCAAGCTTTGTTTGCATGTGAAATGAAGTTTTACATTTAAAAAGCTTTTGCAGTTTAAAAGGATTTTTAAATCTATAGGCTGTAATGTGTAATAAAAAATCCTAAAAATCTCTTTTCACACCAAAGAACATCACATACTATTTCACCTCAACAAACTTTACTCCTCAGGGTGAAAACTCATAAGTCCATTCTCCTCAGAGTATGTAAGTATTTCTTAATAAAGTATAGTACGAGTAACATTTACTTGCAGGCGAAGATGTTGACCCTGCTACTCATATTGCCAGTGATTAACAAGCAAGCGTGAGATTATGGAAACAGCTCCACTCCTTTTAACGCCACAGGAACCTGGGATCCCAGCAACACTGAAACACAGAATGGTTGGAATGGACTTCCAAAAAGTATCACCTTAAACAGAGCCACCTACAGCCAGCAGCCAAGGACAACATTCAGGTGGCTCTTGAATATCTCCAATGTGGGAGGACTCAACAACCCCTCTGTGCAACCTGTGCCAGTGTTCAGTCACCCTCATAATGAAAAATGGGTTTGATGTTCAGATGAAACAGCTGGGTCCAGTTCCCTTATCTGCTGCCAAATCACAGAATCATAGAATGGCCTGGCTTGGAAGGGACCTTAAGAGATCATCCAGTTCCAACCCCCATGCCTCGGACAGGGCCAACTTCCACTAGCCAGGTTGCTAAAAGCCCCATCCATCCTGGCCTTGAACACTTCCAGGGATGGGGCATCCACAACTTCTCTGGGCAACCATTTTCCCTAATGCCTAATCTAAACCTACTCTCCTCCAGTGTGAAGCCACCCCCCGTCCTGTCAGTACATGCTCTTGTGTCTCTCCATCTTTCTTGTGGGTTCCCTTCAGGTACTGAAAGGCCACAACTAGGTCATCCCAAAGTGTCCTCTTTTGAACAATCCCAATTCTCTCAGTCTTTCCTCGTAGGAGAGGTGCTCCATCCCTCTAATCTTATTCAACTCTTTCTTTGTTACCACTGACCATGACATTAGATGGCACAGAAGGCACCTTTGGCCAGATCAGGTCAGCTGTCCTGGCTGTGTCCCTTGACCATTTTTTGCCTACCTGCAGCCTACTTGGGGCTGAGGTGTTGAGATAAAAATTAAGCCTTGACACTGTACAAGCAGTGCTCAGCAAGTCAAAATTCTGGTCTGGTATCAACACCGTTTCAGCCACGAAACCGAAGCACAGCCCCACTGAGGCTGCTATGATGAAAGTTAACTTCATTTCTACCAAACCTTGTAAAATTAATCTGGAAAAAGTTTTAATGCATGTAAGGAACCAGTTAAAAAAAGATATTGTTAGAGAAGTTTCCTATTATACACTCTTGAAGCAGATTTAATTAAAATAACTATAAAAATGAAAGGCACAAGAAAGTACCTTGTGTTGATACTAGAAAAAGAAGTACTGTCAATATCCACGAACAAAAAAAGGTCAGGCAAGGCAAACCGACTGAACTGGAGCACAGTGATAAAAAGTGATAAAATGAAGCCAAGTAATTCAAAAAGTAACATCTGAATGCAGTCACGCCATGTAAGAACATTTCTTGTACACCTTCAGGCAATGTCATGCTCTGTCTTTTTCCTTAGTGTTTTATATAACATCAAGCCAATCAGTCAGACAAAAGACAGTGAACATATTCTGGGCTTTTTTTTTTTAACTGAGCTTTTTATACAGTTATTTTAAACAGCATTTAGTGTCTTTAAAGTCAAGAAAACAATGCAGGTTAATTTCCAGTTGTAACAGGTTCCCATTCCACACCTGTTTGGTATGTGGTCAAAATGTGGACATTCTACTCCTGCTTGAGGAAGCAAAAAAGAAAAGAAAATGGTCAAAAGAGTATTACTGACTCAGAGAAAATAAGTCAACCTTTCAACTAAAATCACTAAGTTGCAAGAAAATTTCTTTTAAATCAGAATTTGGAAAAGAAGTTATAAAAGATGGAATGTTAAACAAAAAATGTCATCAGCTATAGTCTGAAAGAATGTGGCTGAGTCCATGGAAGGCTGCGACAAAGTACCCATGTAAGGAAAATTTCAGCTTCTCTTTCTCTACAGAAGACCTGACTGATGATACCACTGCTTTTTATTCTGCTTTTCCTATCTGAAGCTCTAGCCTTTTCTTCCTAATCAACACATTGTGCCAATCTACATTCGTAGTGTGTGTTCAATAATGAAAACACAGTGATTAAAAAAGATTGTTTTCAGTTGTGTTTTTGTTGTGCTAGGCTTTTTTTCAGAGTACTGTTGATCAAAAAACCATCAGGGCAATGACCTATGAGCTCTGAAACAGATGGTTATTTGAAGACATAACCAACTCTCTGGCACAATGAACAAAATGCTGGCAATGAAGGAATAATAAAAAAAAAAAAATCCACAAATTATCTAAAATGCTTCACAAAGATCACAGAAACAGGAACAAATGGGAAATCATCACAATAAAAAGTTGATATGATCATTGCTATAATTAAGAATCTATGACATCAGTATTATTTAAAAGCATACAGAGCTGGTGGGAAAATGATGACAAATTCAAAATGCATGCAAAAATATATGCAGTCATTCCAATGAATATTTGGAATATTTCCCATATGGGAAGAAATCTGTTCCATACACGCAAATAGCCTATTCTTAACACTACCGAGATAGAACGATTTATTATTTAGTCAGAAAGACTTTAATAGTTATAAAGAGTTAAAACCATTTCTGAGTAGAAGCACCACAATCAGGAACCTTCTCAACTGCTTGCAGCAGCAAGCTTCTGTGGTCAAGGGATCAATACTTCAGTTCTTCAGTGTGTGAGGAAGGTACTGACAAAGACTCAAGGTCTTTGCCTGTTTCATTCACCCCAAATACAAAACAAATACTGCATCAATCTTTACCTTCTTCAACTACATTAACCATGTTACTTTGAATCTATGATTTATTAAGTCCCACTATGATGCATCACTCAGTTCCCACCACACAATGTCACCCTTCTATGAACCCTTAAGGCCTGGGAACTGATTCTCATCTTCCAGGTGGTAACTCATTCCTACTGATTGCAAGAAACATGGGACAAAAGAATCTCTGGCCTCTTAGAGCTAAAAGTACCTAAAACTACGTCACATCCTGAACTACAGTCAGTGTAACAATGTTAGTTGCTTTTCATAAATGCAAACTCCTCATCCATTTCTCCAATTTAGACATTTTCTCAATCCCTTTGCCCAGTCAAGCACTGCTCATTCATCCACCTTCTCATTCAGTCACTGCTGGCCCAATTCATGAGAAAGCTAAAACGAAGAGGATGTGGAAGGAAACAGGTGAATAAGAGGACCCCTGTCAAGGCCCATTACATTCCTGTCTTTCTCAGGAAGAACAAGAAGTTGCAGAAGCCATCACAAAAGCCCTGGGTTTTCATTCCCGTTTGCATAATTACACATTCGGCTCCCAGGTTCTTTGCCATATCCAAGTGACACACAAGTAGACGCAGTTGCCTATTGCTCTGCTGGCCCATCACTACCTCTCCTTACTTCTACTGTCATACTGGAACAGTGGGAGATATTCTGATGTCTGTTTTTTAAGTTCCCACACGGTGACAACTGCAATGGTACCTCTGAAGCTGAACTCATGTAGCCTACTCTGCTATGTAGCCAACGTCCCATTACCCCTATGCACTTGAGACTTTTCTCAATTGTTTCTGACCAAAATGGGATTTTCGATGGAGATACTGTTCCACAAGAATAACAGTGGAGTGCATCTCATCATCTCCCTGGACTACTCGCTCTCTCCTTTCCCACCTTCCCCTTCTCACATTTCAAAGGAGTGGAAGAGAGCTGAGAGGGTATGCAACATTTGTTTTTTGGGGGTTTTTGCCAATTCACCTCTCAGCACTCTTAAAAACCCATTTCACTATCGCACTGTAAGCTTCCTCTCAAATTTCCTCTATATGAGAAAGCTCAGTTGTCTCAGTGACAGCACAAATTATTTATTGATAATGACTATGATTTTTTGCATTCTACGAATCAGCACTTCCATGAAATACCTAAATGTGCATCTGTTATGGGAATAGGAAACTGATATAGTGAAGTATTTGGCCATAGAACTGGGCTGGGAAGGAAGTGCTGAATTAGAGATTAAAAGAGTGAGCACATGACCAGGGCAGCCTCAAAACATGTAAGATTTAAGTAACGGGTACAAGCCAAAAGGCAGCTTTTATGTGTGAAGCATTTTTCTTATAAAAGGTAAAGGACAGAGACCTCAGAGATAAGTTTCCAGGGTTTACAATGATAATTTCTCATTGTACAATTCTACTTGAAAACTGAATGGGATCCTGAGGCAAAACTAGTTGCAAGCTGGTTAAACAGCTGTTTCAATCCCAAGCCCAGTGCATGGCACATTAGATGATTTGACCAACTGTTTCAAGCACTTCTTGAGCATCTTTCATGGCCAAAAAGCTAACAGGTCTCTACTACAAAATTCTGCCTAAACACAGACCAAAATCATCTTGCCATCAGTGTTTCTTTCATGCTATTCCTACTCTCTACTCTCAAAAGAGTAGAGAAAATCTATTAGAATCCTGAACAGAAACAAACAAAGGAAAATAATCAGTGTGTTTCAAAACACACACAGAGTGGAGGATATCCACTCCCTGCACCATTCACCTGCAATAAATAATAACCTTGAAATGCCCAAGACACATTAACAGTAAGAGTTTCAAGTAGTCACCAGCAGTGACCACATGCAAAGTCAGTATTTCCGTCTCATTAGACAAGTCATGCCCTTGCTACTTCAGTCCAGGGTCAAGTCTGGCAATTAAAATCTCAGGACAAGTCTCGATCTTTGCTCATAAGCATGAAAAATTAACATTATGAGATAAAAGGGATCAAAATACCTAAGCCAAGACAGTAGTTCTGATAAAAAGGCTTCAGAGACAGCTGACGGAACTAGAGATAAAACGTTTTGTTCTACCACGATAGTCAGATCACAGCATAAAGTTTGTGCTGACAAAGCTTCTTATTTTCCCAGCTAGCCATTTTTTTTCACCAAATTCGGTTAGGGATACAGGTTAGATGGGTTCTAATAAACCTATATTAACATTGTGGGAACATTAAAACAGTATTTAAAGAGGGAAAAAACTGAAATTCACCTCATTAAACATGGCGAATAAATACCGCAGAAAAACTGTCACAAACCAAAATAAAGAAGATACACAGAAAAACCCCTGAAGAACACTTTCTCTGTCACCTTTTCATTTCAGATGAAGTTAGTGAAGACATCTCTAGATCTTTTAATAAGGTAATATCTAAGAAATCTCATTTCTCTTTTGTGCATCACAGTAAAGGTACGTAAGAAAGCATGGGTAAAACTTTATGCTAGAAATATGCTTGCAAGTAGGTTTCACTGGGCAAAAAGAAACTCCAGATCCGGTAATATATGTTACACACATAAAAGTGCGTTCTTTCAGAACCATGCTTTCAGCCAGATGGAGATACGACAGTTTATAATTTATATTATGACAGTGCTTAGAAACCACATGCTTTGGACCAGAATACTTTCTCTGTGGAACATCTTATTCTGAATGCAAAAGCCTGGTACTAAGCACAAGCCTGTGGCACAACGAATTTTAGGATGAGCATAAGTAAATAAATACAACCACCCCAATATCTGGTGGAGGGACAACACAACGGGGCAATCCAGGAGGTTCCTGGAATGCACTGATGACAGTGTCCTTCTCCAAGTGATACAGGAACCAACTAGGAGAGGTGCTATGCTGAAACTTGTTCTCACCAACAAGGAAGGGCTGGGGGCGAATGTGAAGCTCAGGAGCAGCCTGAGCTGCAGTGGCCATGAAGATCCTTAGTGCAGTGAGGAGGGTACACAGCAAGTTCACTACTCTGGACTTCAGGAGAGCAGACTCTGGCCTCTTCGGGGATTTGCCTGCTAGAGTACCATGGGACCAAGCAAAGACAGACACAAGAATGCTGGCTGATATTGAAGGATTGCCTCCTCCAAGCTCAGGAGTAATGTATACCAACAAAGAAGATATTGGGCAAAAATGCTAGGAGGCCTGCATGGATGCACAAGGAGCTCCTGGAAAGACTCAGAACACCAAAAAGAAAGCCTACAGAAGGTGGAAGCAAGGACAGGTACCCTGTGAGGCCGACGGAGGAACTGTCCCAGCATTCAGGCATCAAGTTAGGAAGGCTCAAGCACTGCTAGAACTAAATCTTACCAGGGACGCCAAGGGCTACAAGAAAAGCTTCTGTAGGTATACTGGTGATAAAAGAAAGCTTCACTAACTACAGGCACATCGTGCCTGACAAATCTGGCGGCCTTCTATGACAGGGTTACAAAACTGGTGGATGAAGAAAGCAACTGGTGTCATCTTTCTGGATTGGTGCAAAGCATTTGACACTCTTCGGCATGACATACAAACTGAAGAGATGGATATGACAGATGGATCACTTGGTGGATAAAGATTTGGCTGGCTTGGCTGCATGCAGGGAGTTGTATTAAGGGCTCGGTGTCCAAATGGAGAGCTGACGAGTGGCATTCTTCAGGGGCTGGTATTGGGACTGGCACCGTTTAACATCTACGTCAAAGACAGGAACAGTGGGACTGACTGAGCCCAGAGAAGACCACAAAGATGCTCAGAGGGATGGAGCACCTCTCCTATGAAGACAGGCTGAGAGAGTTGGGGCTGTTCAGTAAGGAGAGAAGAAGGCTCTGGGAAGACCTTGGAGCACCTAAAGGAGCCCTGCACGAGAGCTTCCCAAAGGGCGTGCACTGACAGGACAAGGGGGATGGCTTTAAAAGAAGGAGGGCAGGTTTATATATACTATAAGGTATTACATAGATTGTATTACAGGTATATATAGATTATACATATACACCCTAGATTATAGGTAAATATAGATTAGATATATGGAAGAAATGCAGAAACCCCCCCATGGCAAGGAGGTCAGAACTAGATGGTCTTTAAGGTGTCTTCCAACCCAAACCACTTTATGACTCTATGAAATACACAATATCTTATCCTCTGTTGAATGACAACACAGGGACTTTGGGGTTCCATCAAAACTCTCATACCACAGAGCTAACTCCCCTAACTGAATAAAAACCCTTTTTTTATACTGGCAGTCATAAAAAGAAGAGGTAGGCACAGCAAGGTAGGCTTACAAATTTATCTTTAAATACTGCAAAATGAAAAATATAACATTTACTGAGACTTTCTTCTTGATACTATATTGAACTCAGATACTATATGCTTCACCTGAGGACTAAAATTCTTAAAATAGATCTGCTTACCTTTGTGACAGCTTTGGAAGAAAAAGTAATTCCATCAATGAAAGTAACAATATCATCTGGATCAAGTCTATCAAAGTATTTTGAACACGTGTCATATGCCTGTAGCCACTCATCCATGGTTTCTGGTATTTTTTTAATGAGATGGTGATCACCATTCCAAAAAAGTTTTTGCAACCACACAGCATAAATAGAACTTGGTGACAGCATGCTGCCATCTTTTTTAGGAATTTTGGGAGCCAGTTTGGAAATAGATAAGATATTTTGACTTGTAAGGATGGGCTCCAGTGTTTCCAGAGGGTTTTCGTTTTCATCTGTTAGTTTTTTGTAATTAAGACCTAGTGACAGAAGGAGAAAGAGGTAAAAGTTATTCGTAATTAAAACTACTCACACTCCACAATTACACATAAACCAGTGAATACATCAGTATCTGCAGAACTAAAAAGACTCTAGCCCATCCCTTTTTACCAACATATATACTGACAGACTGGGATTTTACGATGTCCTGGTGCATGTGAAATCTGTCAATCCATGGCACATGTTTTAACATTATATATCAATCCAACAAGGGGGAATGGGTTTAAACTGAAAGAGGGTAGATTTAGATTATATAGATGGAAGAAATCCTTCACTGTGAGGGTGGTGAGTCACTGGAACAGGCTGCCCAGAGAAGCTGTGGATGCTCCATCCCTGGAATTGTTAATTGTTCAAGGCCAGATTGGATGGGGCTCTGAGCAACCTGGTCTAGTGGAAGGTGTCACTGTCTGTGGCGGGGGATTTGGAACTGGATGATCTCTAAAGTCCGTTCCGACCCCAACCGTTCTGTGATTCTGTGACGCAACCTAAAAAAAGCAGATTCTCAAAGAAGCAAGAACATTATATATAGTATAAAGAATCAGGCTAGAACTTAAATATAAACCCTAGAAAACCTCATGCAAGTCAAGGCATAAACTTTCATTAATTTAAAATACATACTCTGATCATATAACAACTGGTACTTACCACTTAGCAAAAATTGCAGGGCACTAACTACAAATAAACTAAATAAGGTCAGCTAGACATAGGACACGTAGATCCATTTACATCAATATTCATATAATCGAGAGTCATCTTACTACTCTGGTTCCTAGAGGAAGAACAACCTTGCAAATTAATCTAGTAACAACAAAAGCATTTCTAGCAATGATACTATTTTATTTTCTTTGCATATAATTCCTAAGAAAACTGACTTCTTTTGCTATGTTCTTATTCATATACTTTGGGCCTGCAACCTCTATAAATACTTAGATGTTGTTCCTTGACTCTTATCTCTAAACTATGCTGAACAGCGAGAATTTTGATTAGGGGCGTAATACAAAGATTTAATTTTTTACCACACAAACTGACTAATTTATGTCTGACATATAGTCCCAGGACTTTTTTTAAGAGCTCTGAAGGTAAACAATAACTTCTTGGCAGAATTTTCTTTGGCAAGCATCACAGAACTTGAGTGTTGAATAACATTAATAAGAACTGAAGGCTATCCTTCCTCTCCAAAAAAATTATTGACTTTTTTCTTCCTGCAATACGTGAATTCATATGCACTGTCTCTTCAAACTCTGGAGCACAGTTAGTGTACAATACACATGAGGTTCCAATATCAAACAATTTAATTCATCCCCATTGGAGGTAATGCCATACAGTGTATATTTTTTATTCTGAAACTGGATTTGGAGTTGCACAATTAAAATTCAAGATAGTACCCAACTAACAAGCAAATTGAAAGTAGTATTCAAAATTTCAGAGTCCTTAGCAGCAGTGTATTTTACAGTAATTGTCTGAAAATGTACGACTACACACAATGCCGTAATTCTGGAAAAGCAAAAGGTAACATCAAGGGTAAAACACAACAAAAAATTATCCCCTTTAAGACAAACAAACACACAAAACACATGAAGTCCCTAATATATTCTGTAATTCTGACTCTTGAAAGGTAGACTGTCTTAAGCCCTTTGAGAATATTCACATTAAACTTGTAGTGTTAAAAATCATACTCTAGGAACTTGATACTTCTCATTTAAAAATTCACTATGAAATATCGCCAATAATTTTAACTTGCTTCAATAACAGAAACCTGTTCTTAACGGGTTTGTTCCTGCTGTGATCAAATAAATTTCCAGTAAAACAAAGAGAAGGAACTTACGCCTATATTAATTGTATTCATTTCCTATGCCCACAGAAAAAAAAAACTACCTGGAAAAGATAAACTAGCTAAACATAATCGTGTCGATACTTATATAAGAGAATAATAAATACAGCTATGAAGAAAACAAATAGGTTCTTTCCTACCTGGTGCAACTGCTTTGAATTTTTTCAGGAGTCGGATGTGAGTTTCAGGTTTAAGAGCATGGTTAACCACTTCTGAGCAACCACAGTTTTCCAGGAGTGTAAAATAGTAAAGCAACCGCTGGTGATCTTGGCCTTCAATACTTGGGTAAACATATTTCATCATGTGTTCATGGAAGGTTTCAGGACTGGTTTTCAAAGTCTCAAACAGACCAAGACTTTGTGCTCTTTCTTCTATTTCCAGTGTTGATAACCTGTGTTTAGAAATAACTTTTGCTTAAAGGCCTGGATGTGCCATGAAAGACTCTTACAGCTGCACACCTGGGAGACAGGACAATCCTTTCCTCTCTTTAAGGTCTCACTCACAAATATTTAGATAGTTGTACGCTCTACAAACA
The DNA here is from genome assembly GCA_013398115.1 of Falcunculus frontatus. Lineage (NCBI taxonomy): Eukaryota > Metazoa > Chordata > Aves > Passeriformes > Falcunculus > Falcunculus frontatus. Next base: position 2,807,184 of record VZRV01005576.1, on the reverse strand, counting down.
AAAGTTAAGCAACTCTTGTATTGCCCGATCCTGTTATCTGTTGACTTGGACATGCAGATTAAGGGTTATGAATACTGAAGCGGAATTCAAAGCAGGATTTCACATCTGTGAGTATAACGATACGTAAAAGGAAACATACATCCAGGATATGTGTAAAGGAAGATTTTATTAAACAACAGAACCAACCACTCATGGCTGAATGATGCTCGAAGATCCTATTGCCCAGTTAGAAGTTTTCCCAATCCATTACATTCTATTTTCTGTAGCTGATGAGTACCTGTGCATACCTTGAGAGATCTTATCACCGAAAATTGGCTCTTACCTAGCAATTAATCTCTCTGACACTATTATTCATGCTTAGGATACTTCGACAGTTTCCCAAGTGGCTTTTCAAATTGTCATCCACGGAAGCTTATAAAATAACAGCAAGACTTGGGTTGACCTCAGTCAGTCTCACTGCTTCAGGAAATTCTTTCCCGAATCTTTTGAAAAGAATACATTAGCTCTTTCACAGCATGAGCTCAGACACCTCCAGCTGACTACATAAAAGATAATCGTTCCCTTTTCCCTCAGCTGGCAGAAAAATGGGTGCATATCATCTAAAGTTTACATCTTTCTCAACCTAAAGATTTACCTAAGTCTGATGAAAGAAGTAACCTACAGATGACTCCTACCTCGAGTCTCCCCAGAATCCAGTCATATGGCATGTTAGATAGTACATTTCATTTGGAAATCTGATGTCTTCTAATACTATTTCATTTTTCCCCCTACCTTTAAAACTGATTAAATTAGAATTTCATCATTTTCAACCCCAAGTATACATGCTCTAAGTTAGTGTTTCTCTTTAATATCCAAGTAAAATGGCTCAGTTTCATTCCTAAAGATGATTTTGTTACAGCAAATACTACAAACACACCCTTCTCAGTTTAAAAATTAACTGATTTCTTAGGAGAATAAGGTTTTTTTGAGTTATTTTTACATCTACAACCTTCTCCACGATTGTTAACCGTGCAAGCATTATTTTAATTCTATACATTCTTCTTATTTGTTATTTTTTCTACAATATTAATGAAAACAAATATGGTATTAATGGAAATAAAACACCATTCAATCTTCATACCAGGCAAAGCAGACACTTGGATCTGATGTCTTTCAAGAGTGTGACCTGACTATTTTTTTGTGTTCATACCCGAAGTTCAAACTAAAGGCTAGCTGAGCACTAAATTATATGAACAGGATTGGCAGATGTTTGCTGTGTGTTTTTAGGGCAGGGCTGATGGTGGATAGGAAGAGTTTACGGTGAATCTTCAGAAAGATTCTGGAACAAGAGGTTCTGTGGTAGGCAAACAAAATTTCATGTTGAAATCATAAACTGCATTTTACAGAGTTTTGATAATCAAATGTGATCAGATTCTTCAAAAGAAATAATTAAATTTCTGTTTAATTTTAAAAAAAATTCCATTCTGAGTGATTTTCAGACTCATATTCCACAAAAAAATGTCATATTTCTTTGTCATCAAGTAATCAAAGAAACAGTTAAAACAAGTTATGTTAATACAAACTATGAAGCTCTTCTGAGCTTCTCCCTATGTAGAGTGGCTTATAGAAATACTGTGTATTTGGTTAAAGAGATTAAGGCTTAGAATAAACTTTTTTCAGTTCAGAATGAATGGATAATGAAACATGTATTATTAATGCCATAATCCCAGGACTCAAATATACTGTAATGGTCATATGCTGTCAATCAATTTTAAAATGAGATTATGATAAACAAAAACATGCTCAGCAGCATATTATGCTATTATACATCAATTTTTGAGACTTTTTTTGAATATCACTAGGGAAAACATGGTTGCTCTGTACTTCAGTGATTTCAGCATTCTATGAATACTAACTCAAGGAGGACAAGAACAAAGAAAATGATAGAAAACTGTTGCAAAACACCTTTATTCCCAGAGAAGGCACATTCACTCCAGTGTTGCCATGTTTATATCCTGACTGTCTGCTTTGTTTAAAGCAGTAAATAATTTAGCAGCATCAAAATTTAGAGGGTATGACTTCTCTATTTTCTGGAGGAAGCGAAGAAAATCTCAGAGCATTATTTCATCTTCTCCAGATAATTCACCAGGCTTTGTTTTTTATCCCTCATGTTTTATAAAATGTTTTAATGCTTTTAAATTAATAGTTAATGTTAAGAGAGGTACAACCACTGCTGCAAGCTAAAGGTGCTTTAAGAATTTAACACTCGAAACAAACCAAATTAATTTGATCCTGTCTGTCAGAACAGTAGATAAGAGCTGCTGCTTTACACAGGGAGTTCTACATCACTGTCATCTGCATATGCTATTCAGGCAAGTAGCTTGGTCTTCCATCAAATGGGTTTATTCATCTTACAGTAGGCAAAAAGTGCCTGACTGACAAGATGTCAGGGGTTAAAATATATAAATTTAACAAATAAAGGCCCTGGAGCCACTTTGGAACAGAAACTACAAGCACCCCTCCCCTTATGCCAGACCAGTGCCAGGTGTGGTCTGCCATAATCGTGTAGGCTAGAACAGTCTCAGCAGAACACTGTTAAAAGAAAAAGCATGCTTCTATCAAAAAAATAAAAATGAGGTGAGCAGATACACAATGTGAATACGGAGCTCTAATATATTTATTTTCTCTACTATTACGTGGAATAGAGGTCAATAAATAGCAAAACTCTTAAAAAAACAGAAACTATCATGTTTCAGGACATATGACAAGGACTGTAAGAGCAACTACAAGGTAAGTTGCTACTGGAACAGAGAACTAAATATTCAAAGTTGTGGAAACCTGAACACTGAAACAAAAGACCCAGAATACTCTGAAGAACAGTAAGACACATATGGACTTTTAACCTTGCCTGCAACACCAGTTTTCACAGCTAGTTACAGAAGCATTACATGGAAAAGACAAAAACTCCCATTCTATCCCAACACAAGACAAATGAACACACAACCTAAACTCTGCCCCTAATATAATTCAACTCTGTCATATCTTAGCATTTATTTCTGTGTAACAGAATTGTATGTGCATTTGCACAGGAGACAACTTACCCACTGTCAGTGAATAAAAATTCCAGATGGGTCATGTAAACTTCCCAAAGTGGAACACTGTATCGCTGAGCCAAAGAAATAGCAATTTTATAGACATTTTCTTCAAGTGTTCTGGTAGAGGAGAGACATGAAAGAAAAGTTATGTTAAGCCCTATGAGACATAACACGAAAATAAATCCTTATGTTAGAAAACTCATGACTTCTTTTAATTTTTTTTTCATAAAACAAGAACATAGAAAAATTTTTAAATAAAAATACATTAAGTGTGTCTTCCTGCATTTACTTATACTTGGTGCTCCATTTGAGAAAGAAAAAAACAGAAGAAAAAAACAAACGACAGAGATATTCCAAAGACAGGAACCTACTCTGGTTCTCAATGGTTGCTTCTATTCAGCCCTGTGCTAAAGCAAAAATCTCAGTTTTCATTTCATTTCAATTACAGAGTGATGAAAGATGTAACTTGTCACAGTCAGTATTTATGAGATTTAGTTGCAACACCTACAGCGTTTTAGCACAACTGGTATATACATCTTCAAAGCTCTTCCTAGAAGTTCACAGACAGAAACACCCTTAGAATTTGTAGACTAAAAGGTGTGAAGATGTCCACCTCACTCTGTGCTAAAATATTAAAACCTGCTTTTCTGTTATTGCAGAATCCCTTCAACAAAACAAGAGATGGAGAATATGGTAAAATATGAAAGCCTAAAGTTAACTTCATACTAATTTTTACTAATCCAGTATAGTATGGTTCAAGTAGCAATGAATGGTTCTTGTTTTTCAGCTGGCATAGAAGCAATACCATTAAGGCTGATGCTGGGATTTTTGGGTTTTGGTTTCAGCTTGGTTGGGTTTTTTCCCTTCAGGATAATTCCAAGAAAAATACTATCTGTGTGTAATTACTCCCAATAGGCCTGTCACGAACAACTTCTTTACAATGTATTTATTGTGAATATGTGAGGTGGCTCTGCTTGGGCAGGAAGGTTGGGCAAGATGACCCCCAGAGGCCCCTTCAAAGCTCAACCATTCTGTGATTCATTGAAAGAGGAAGATGGTATGAATGCTTTCGTTGCAAAATAATACAGTCAATCATATAAATCAGGAGTGGCTCTTGGAGCTAGTGGGATCCATTCCTCCTGGAATTTTATAAGCCAAATCACAATCCTCCCTTCCTGCCTAAGAGTGGCATGCAGCAGCCTAAGGCAATGGTGGTTTAAGGAAATGACACCATATAAATGAAGAACAATAATAAGCAATTTATTCATTGTCAAGATAATGACAAAAACAAGCAGCTGTTGCACAATGAAAAGCTGAAAAAAATGTCCATTACCTTGCAAACAATCTTTTAACTTTTTTTACACACCCCTTTTCACGCCCTGACTGCCTGTCACTGTGAGCCTCAGGACTGCCAAAAGAATCCTCACTGAAGGCTCCAGCACAGGCACACTTTGGATGTATTTTGCTGGTGTTTCACCAAGACTAGTACAAAACCAATACACAATAGCCTCCAAAGATATACACCAAATATGGAAGATAAAATAGATAACTACTGGTTAGGTGGTTTTAGCAAATTGCTCCTTCTAGTACAAAGCTGTTTTGTAAATAAGATGCTATCTCTTCCAGGTGTTGTTCTTGCAAAGAGCACTTCATAAAACATTAAAAAACATGAGACAATTAAAAAATAAGAACAAATACGCTACACAATTATATTGAATTTGTGCATCTTTTTTATTAGAAAATGCAGATTATGACTCAACTGAGAAGATTAAAGCAAGGAAGCTACAAGCTGAACAAGTAATTAACCGATCTTTCCAACTGCCCAATACGGAAGTGCCACTCTCATTCACATACTATGAAGCCTCACTTCTTCTAACCCTTTCATATTGTGTTTTTACCTCTACTTTTTGTAAGGAATTTTCATATTTACTTTATTTTTACAAGAGACAGTTTCTATGAACTCTTGGGTGACAATGTAAGTAAGCCTGCTGCAATCAAAGTATCTGTAATAACAGAAGGCTATTTGTATTGAAGTTACTGTAGGTAGTCTTCAAGATGTAACCTAGTGACATACTAGATATACGTGCTTAATAACAATATATACAAAGCAGGTAATTACAATGGAAACATTAAAAGATGATTACAAGCTATTTTTATGAATGCAGTGACAAAATCTGTGCAGGTACAGATTTCACTGTACCTGTTGCTGTAAAGCAGCAACTTGGTGTTCAAAACCTGACCTTATACAACTATTCTTATTCATTATATCAATTCTGCTTAGTACCAAATTTCTATTGAAATTGTAGCTATGAGTAGGTACACAGGTGGAAAACTGAAAACATTTAAATATGCTCTTCAAAAGCTTTATACAGACACCAGTGGAAAATCTAGCTAAGATTATATTTAAAGCTTCTTATTGCAGAGAACTCTTCCTCTGTCCGTCAACTACTCAGCTGTGACTGTCCCAAAAACACGTCATATTCATGACTTGTTCACAGCTTGAAGTACCTGCATGCAGATATTAATTAAAGCTATTTTTTTAAATGAAAAGTACTATCCTATATCTTTCTCCTTTTTTGTATTCTGGATTTTTTTTGTATTTTTGTATCTGAAAGGTGAGACAAAAGCATGCTAAGTATCAGAACATAGGGGGTAAAGGCTTCAGTACTTCCAAATGACTACAGGGAAAAAATATAGTGATATACAGCAGTTCTAACTAAATTATTAAGAATAAAATACGGTTTAACAACTTTTTTGGTTTTTTTAACTATAGCTCGTTCCAAACTTTGATGCATAGGCATACCCTAATAGATTGCTAGGGCAGGTTTACAGGACGTGAAAGGAAGAGCCTAAACCTTCACCTATGCTCTGATTTCATTAATCTCTGATTAACTTTAATATTAGCAGTGAGTAAATGAAGAGTTATGGATTCAATTTCAAGTTATAGATCCATTTATTTGAGCAAAATTTCAATTAAGTCGAGCAGTTAGATAGAAAAAGCTCCAATTGTAGCAGCATTATAGTGTAAAACTCTAAAGCAAGTAAATTATCTCTTCTAAAGGTCAGCACTACTTTCAATTTACTCTCCTAATTTAAAGCTTAAAGCTATTCCATTCTAAAACACAGAAAACAAACCTAATAGACATTACTTACTCTGCCAATCCTAGTATTGTTTCTCTCTTGTACTGGGCATCTGCTGTAAATCTCTGCACATCCACTCCTTTGCCAAGTCCTTGCAGAGTCTTGGCTTGAGTTAAGTCCAGTAGTCGTTCATTGTAGTAATGCAGCTGATTTATCCAAGTGGCGACTTCTTCTGGCCAGTCTGCGTGGGCATACTGAGTAACGTGCCTTGTGACCATCTGAATCACCTTCTTTGGATCAGCCTGCAAAAATAATTGACAACAAACTAAAAAAAAAAACAAACCCGTAAATTCTGAACAAAAAATTATCAATATAAAATTGACCCCTGTGTTCAGAACTAGGAGATTTGTTTCCATTTCTGAGAAACAGTAAATAGTATTTAGAATTTAAAGTTTTCTGTAAGGTCTATTGGTTATGATAATTTATCCTTTTGGAATGTTTTAGTCTATTCCATATGATACAAATATTTTAAAAAACCAAACAAACTTACCTCACCAAATTAACAGTGACAAGTGTTTCACTATGACTGAATTTGTTTTTAAATTCCTCATTTTTATTTACACTAAACCAGGCAACTGATTGCTCAAACACTGAAGTCACAGAAAAGTTACTAAACTTCTAATATAATTCTATTATACAGAATTGAAGAGAGGAATAGCTTTTACATGTCGAGCACTAATACTTTCAAAGAAGTATCACAGGATCCACAAATTACACGAGGCATTGCCTAGCCCCTGAATCTTCAAAGAATTAAATATTGATCATCTGTGGACTACAGCAACCTTAGTTTTCAAAATACCTTAATCACAAATAAAACTTACTTTTCTGTGTTAGAAATTACACACCAAGTGCATCTCTTACAAACCATTAACTTCTGTAGTCAAAAACCCTCATAGCAAAGCAACAATTCAGAACACAACGCATGAAAAATGAATGCATGTACTGTGGAGTGTTCCAAATTATCTCAAGATCTGGACAGTGGCTATATCTAGGCACCTCTACCAGAGCTGTGTGCAATATGTAAACACTTGGCTTACTCAATACCTTGATTTCTCTCTTCCATGAAAAATGAGGCCACCAGAAGCTCAATGCCAAAAGGAAGCACTGTGACTTCTGTGTGGCATCCACTGAGGAAGGAGGACCTCCAAAAGAGCCACCAAAAAATACCTGGGGATGCCAGTGTAGTTGAAATATTTTGTAAAAGAAAGAGCTGATTTAACTGCTGTGATCTCAAAAATGTTACCAGAGCAACATACTTTGGTTTTTTACTACAGAATTATTCTGCTACATTAGAAGATAAACTTGTGAACATTAACTAGAGTGCACAGCTGGGTAGAACATGCACCAAAAGTTTAAACCTTAAGGCATGCTTTAGTTTTTCCGTGACTTGTTGGTCATTCTAAATTGATTTTTTTTTTCAAGTCTTAATTGACCGGCTGCTCACCAAGTCACATTAAATGCTACAGGCATCCTTTTTCCTCTCCCCATGATACGCTTCCGAAGCCCTCCAAACTTTGCAAACTCATTGGTTTTATAAACAACATCAGTACTTCTTTCAAGGCTGCTTAGGAGATTGGTAACAGAATAATAAAACCTCACAAAAAGAGACAGGCAAGCAGAGCAGTGCCTCTACAACACAATTATATCAGCTGGGAACCCATTCACTGCTTATTATGTATCCTGGTATCTCATTCTATGTGATACACTAGAAAACAGAGCATGAAGACAGGGAAAGTCAGAGCAATACAAGGAAACATGTTTAACATAACTGCCTAAAATCTCCAGTCCATTGAGAAAGGCAGGTTCCTCTGACAACCTATGAGAGTAAATTTGCTCTCATTTTTTAGGTTTCCTCTCTCTCACATTAAGTCTCCATTTGTCATATTTCCATAAAAGCATCTGTGTGTAGTCTTCCATGCTGCCTTGTTTATAGGCCCAAGGAACGCCTTATTTGGAAATAATGTCTTGGGGTCCATTGGTCTTACTAATGACAGATTTAGAATTAAAGAATCATACTCTATGTGAATACCCATGGATATATAACCACACATATATAATGCAAAATAAAGTGCACTCTTCAGACTAGAAGATAAAAGTTACACATTTAGATTAGGAAAACACAACTGAAGTTTTTTTACTGCAAGCTGTTGCCAAAGATTGTCTTATTTTCTTCACACCAGAAATCTTTCAATCGTTATCCTCTTATCCCTTAAAAAAACCTACAGCCCAAACTATCACAGCATATGAATCCGAAACTAGTTTAGAGAAATCCCAGTGTCTTCTGTTTGTTGTCAAGCTGCATAGAACTTTTATTTCATAATTTTAAGTATTCATTTTTTTAACATCTTCACATGTTTAATAATGCATATCTTTTAGATGACAAGCAAAACTTTTCTACATCCATTAGATACCTAATTCTATTAGACATGATTCTTGTCATAACAAACAGTAACAGAGACAAATCACTACAGCTGTATCACGAGTTTTCAAAACATGCTTTAACTGTTTTTAATTCGAAAGACCATAACAACTAGCTAGTAATAGTACCTGGCCATGAAGAAAATCATCAAAATCAGTCAAGTCTGAATCTTACTGCAGCATTCACAGAGTTTATAAATTCTAGGACTTTCTTAAAATTGTAACAGACAGCAATTTGTGTAAATACAAATTAATTTTGACAAGTAAGACCAATAAGATGCCATATTCAACTTGTTCCCTTTCTAATGTCACCTGTCAAAAACCACACCAATAATCCCCAAACAGGTCCTACACAATTCTCTGTGTTGGTTTTTCAGAGTCCTTCAGACAGTTAGAAACTGTGCTTAGGTGTCTGACCCCCTGATTCACCAGATAAATCTCCTCCAGTACTTCTAGACAGATGTTGGAACAAAACTTTCTCTCCTGTGATCATTCAGGAAGGGCATTTTACATACCTACATACATACATAGTAAACATAGGGTAAGTTTCCACAGAAGCCACAAAAGCTGACCCAAATGCATTACACCCTTAACTCAGAAGCCTCCATGGCTTTGCCAGGGAAAATCTGTCAGGAACCACCCGCCAATGCATTTTACTCATCTATTGGGCTAACACTGTATTTGTGTTCACAGAGGCCTTATTTAGGAATTAAGAAAAAAAAAAATTAAAATGCAAAAAAAAAGAAAAAGCACACATCACTTTAGCATAAAGCTAATTTCATTTCATGCTATTAGATGCGATTTACTCAGTACAGATCAGGTTTCTATCCCTATTGCCCCACTGGTCATTACCAATAAGCCTCAGCTGGGATTCAGCATCCCCCTGAGTAAAAGTTTTAAAGCAGTTATTTCTCGTTGACCACCCTCTGGAAGTGACACCTGTGAAGCCTCTCAATCTGTGTGCCACTGTGACAGTATAAGAGCAACACTGGTTTTAAAAGGAGATAGGAGGTTTTGATCTTGGAATGTCTTCACTCTTATGCCCGAATTAATCTTCAGTTTTGGGGTTTTTTTCCTGGCAAGTTGGTATGTCTTTTTTCCTCTTCCAATCTATTTAAGACTTAATTCACTCATAAATGTCAGAAACAAATAAACAAAAAAAAAAGTATGAGCTATTATGCTGTTCCTCTCCAGCTCAGGAAGTGGCAATCATTTCACAACTTTGGTAATCCTAATAAAAAAAATAATAAAATAACAAAATAAAAAACAAGCGCTCTCTATTGTGAACACTTTATCACTGAGATAATATTAGATTACTGTAAGGCTATTTGGCTTGCTTACTTCTTTTAAGACCAAGAATCCATCCAATTGTTCAAAAAATATTTTATTCTTTTAATTCTGTTTTTAATGTAAATCATCTAGAGACTGCAACACAGAAATGATGAGAAAAACTGATCAGAAAAACTGCTTGGATCAGCAGAGGCCAATGCACTCATAATCACCTCAAAGACAAAACTGACACTGTGGACCTTTCTGGATTGAGGTTGCAAAGCATTTCCATCACCTTTTGAACTGTAATCTTTTGGCAACGGTCAAAAGCCGCTCAACTGCTGTCAGCCACAGAAATCCAAAAGGGAAGGCAGCGGACACGTTCCCTTGCGCCCAAATTCTTGTAACACCAGGTTTATTTTACACCATTTTAAGAGAACCCAAGAAAGAAATCATACTCCAGAGGGAGTCATATACACCAAGCAAAATCCTCATGGTTAGCAAAGCAAAGAGATGACAGCACATGAGCAAGGGATACCAGGGAGCAGGGTGTAACACTCCTGCTGCAGACACAGTCGTACTTTGCCCATTTCCCCGCCTCTGCAATTGCTGCCCATCACCAGTGCAGCTGGGAACCAAACCACACCTCTAGAATGCATTTATATTTCAGGAAGAAGAGGAGTTCTCTCCCTAATCCTTGTAGCAACTGCCACAATCCCTGCTGCAAGAGATTCAATGTGCTACAAATTTGATGGAGGGGAAGGCAAGAAAAAAAAGAATGACGGGAAGCACATAAGACAATAATTTTCCTCACATACTGAAGCAGGGAAAAAGATTTACAGGAACGAAACAGTTCACTCAAGAAGTAAAATCCTGAACGTGCCTGTTCACCCAAGAAATATACTCCATCTCTCCACAGGACAGCTTTTCATTAATTAAATTAATGACACTTGTCTTCAACTTATATTTTTGTCATGCTGTGAGTTAAGAGTACATTAACTTAGATACAGCACCACATGAATTTGGAGTGGCCAACCTTCCATACCATGGCTGTCTCACATCTGATCTGCCCAAAGCAAAAGATAAAGCACATGGCTAAGATGGAAGACCAGAACACCTCAGAAATAAACCTTTACTGTCACATCACTTAACTGCGAGGATACCTCAATATTATTGTCCTTTCGCTGCTGTAGCTACATGTATTGTGTGACAACAGTTTTGTTCAGGATCAGCTTTCACAACCATTTTATAAATGGGTACAGGAAGCAGCCGATCTCATCACTCACCAGTGAAACCACACCAGGTCAATATATAAGAATAGCTACCAGAATACCTTTTATAAGCTACAAGATGCATCAGCATCAAGTTGTACAAACTTATTTAAAAAATGAAGTAGAGAATCCATTGCTCATCTCATCTCTATTTACATCTTACACAGTCAGACATTAAACAATATTCTGTTTCACATTTAAAATGTTAAATTATCCATCAGACGTTTTTGTAACATAGTCTAATGTCTCAGTTATATTTAAATATAATGGTTTTAAAGCCTATTCACACTCTTAAAAAAAATGCTTCTGACCACAGTATGGTACATGGTACTGCAAGCAGGATATTTCCTATTGTAAAAAATTTGTATCTGGGTCATGTAGATCCAGGAATGCAGCTGTGGGCTCAAATTCCCTAGCCTCACTTCCTACCTTTACCACAGATTTCATGCAGATTTCTCTTTTTTTCCAAGAACTGAGTGTTTTAAAGTTTCATTCCAGATGCATGACTGTATATAAAAACCCACTCCTGGATCACAGCACTGATGCAGGAATTAAAAAAAAAAAATGTGAGAGGCTGCTGTACAGTAATAAAACATAAAAGTAATTGGAAATGTTGTCCAGGAAGTTGTTTTTACAGTTATGTTAAGTTACTCATGTTTGAAGAGTTGAACAAATTGCTGTAGTGCTCTGTTCTCACTGAATCACAGAATGGTTTGGGTTGGAAGGGACCTTAGAGATCATCTTGTTCCAAGCCCCCCTGCCATTGGCAGGGACAACTTAAACTAGACCTGGTTTCTCAGAGCTCCATCCAACCTAGCTTTGAAGACTTCCACGGATGAGGTATCCACAGCTTTTCTAGGCAACATGTTCCAGTGCCTCACCACCCTCACAGTGAAGAATTTCTTCCTTATATCTAATCTAAACCTACCCTCTTTCAGTTTAAAAGTACTCTCCCTTGTCCAGTCACTTGTACATCTGAGACTTGTAAAAAGTCCCTCTCCAGACCTCTTTTAGCTCCTTCAGGTACTGGAAGGTGCTATGAGGTCTCTCTAGATCTTCTCCAGGCTGAACCTCAGTTGTCTCAGACCTTCCTGGTAAGAGAGGTGCTCCAGCCCTCTGAGCATCTTGGTGGCCTCTTCTGGACTTGCTCCAACAGGTCCATGTCCTATTTTAGGTTGTGGGCCCCAGAGCTGGATGCAGCACTGCAGGTGGGGTCACACCAGCAGAGGGGCAGAATCCCCTCTCTCACCTGCTGCCCACACTGCTTTGGATGCAGCCCAGGACACAACTGGGTTTCTCAGCTGCAAGCGCACGTCGCTGGCTCATGTTCAGTTTCTCCTCAGAGGAACATTTTTTTATTTGATTTCTATCAGCTATTCCAACAAGAATGAGGAATAATTTGTCCCAAGAGTAAATGTTTCCAAAGTTTTTTTTCTACCTTGTGCTCTCTTACATATTTTCTGATTGGTAAGTCAGGTTTAGGTAGAAAAATATCATTTCACCTGACAGGTCTTTTAGTAAAAATAACACGTGATATATAAAAGGTTAAAGTCTCAAATGAAAGAACATCTCTGAAAATAGAAAATTCTACATGGTTTTGAATGAAGTGCCTACTAAATTCATAGCATGATTCATTTCCCATTTGCAGTCTGGATTACTCTCAGTAAATAAATGCCGTACTTTAGGTAATTATCCTAACCTTCTGTCTATCTCCCTTTTCTCTAAAAAAATAAAATCATTGTGCTTTCTTTTTGAATAAATAATGCTATTGCCTATTCTTTCAGAATATGTCTTTAATCTTGACCTATATGGTAGCAGCTCTAGTCATATACAAACTCCGGGACAAGCGTACACTCCTACTGTAAGACTGGACTGCAGTATTACCCAGTTTCAGTTTAAGTACAATACTGTTTCTTTTTAATTTGTACAGTTACGTGACTGGATACATGCAAATATTTCTATATCTTACCAATTTAAAGGTTGAAAACTAGATATCCCATGAGCTACAAAATATTTAACTTCCTCTTCCCTGACAGTTATTAAGATGCCAGAAATCAGATAATTTTCATCCTAATCCAAGAGCACTGCCAGCACTTCTGAGAAGCAGCACAGGTTTCTCAGTGACCACCTTATGTTACTGGGATGTACATTTTCATTAATAGCTTCTTCAGCTAAATGCACAGGCCGATCAAGAATTTAGCCTCAATTCTCCAAGATGAAAAAAAAACCCACCAACCCAACCCAACTCACCAACCAACCAAACAACCCCACCAAACCCAACCAACCAACAAAACTCACCACCAAAGAGCCAAACCACTAAAAAACTAAGAGATGGAGAAACCTGCTCTGTCACCTGATTGAAATTAAGCAGTCTGAAAAGTAACCTGCACTGCCAACTCAGATGAGTAAAATGTTCCTAAAACGTTTTTTATTATTAGATGATTAGCAAATTTCAAGCAGGCTGCCTGTGAAATTCATTATGTTTACTGACTGGAGAAAACAGTTACAGAAGCTTGGAAAAGGAATGCAAAAGAGAAGATAAAGCAGCTTGAGTAGGGTAAGACTGCTTCATAAGCTGTTGGTCACCTTTGTACTGTCTCCCAGTGAGGAACAAAACCCTTCACAAGAAGGAAAAGCATTAGCACTTATCCCAGCTATCTCCCTCACATCAAAAACCACAACTATGTCTCCAGAGAAACATGGGCAAGCTAAACCTCAACCCTCTGCTGAAACGAAAGGCTAGTTTGAAGATCCTCTTTTCTAAAAGAAAATTTCTGAACAGCGGTCTAAAGAACAACAATTGCTCTGCTTTCAGAAGTAGGATTGGACAGAACAGCTCATATAACCCTTGAGAAACAGAAATAAGCAAAACTGTAAGCATCTCATTTCATAAGTACACTTTATCTTGAAGAAATGAAACAGAGGGTTGGGGGGCAGCAAGCACCAAACAACTGTTTAACAACAGGTCTTTTCTCACTCACCTAAATATTATTTGGTCCCAACTAAGAATGGCAATACTTTGTCATGTTGTGTGCTTAACACAAAAAGATGAGGATCTGTGAAACACCGGCTTATCTATATCAAAACACACCTCAACCAAAAGAATCTATTTGTCACCATCTGGCTGCAATGTCTCTAATTGCTGGATTAGTATTTCAGGGATCATAACAGAAGATGTTCAAAACCAACCACAATGACTGCTAGTTCAGAAGAGCTTACTTGAGCTTTAAGCCTTTGGACACACCAGGGTTTATTCAGTTTCCCATTTTTGTTAACTTAGATATTCCCTCATTTAGAGGGATTAATGTGTGACTATTTGTTGAGACATCACTGAGCAATAAGCAAATCAGAGAGGAAAACTCACAAAATGTGACAAGCTAGAAAGGAAATTAAAAGTGCTAAAAGACTGCCTGGAAAATGTTTTATAAAGAATGGTAAAGCTGACAGCAATAAGTTCTGAAAAGTGCTCAAAATCAGGAAGACAGCTAGAGAAGGGGCAGGATCCCACGGAGAAAAGGTGTGAAAGGAGCACTCATGGGTTAAGTCCACAGCAGTGGAAATCATGAGATCTTTGTGTCAGCCCTCACTGCTGAAGGTGTGGGGAAAGAGCTCAGAGGAGCCAGATGAGTCAGATGAATCTGGAAGGTGTCAGTTATGTGCTTGCACACCATGACCAGCTGGCACTCATCCCTCAGTTCTGAAGGAACACAAATGTGAAATTATGTTAAATGGCAGGCCAAGGTCATCAACAAACATTATTAAAAGTAACACGCCAGAGTGCAAGTTCCATCTAAAAAAAATAGGATGTAAAAGGGATCTTCATAGGGATTGCAGCCCAGTGAGTCAAATGTCCATCCCCGGTAACATGGCAGACTATGTAACAAATAATAAGACCACTGAGCATTAACAGATTGCTGGGAAAAGGTCAGCGTGGCCTCTGTAAAGGGAAATCCACTCTTCACTGGCTGGAGGGCTATGAGGGTATCAAAGACCACACGGACAAAGGGAATCAAATACACAGAGATCTTGCAAAATACTTTCACAAGTTTTCCCACCAAAGTCCAGCCAGGAAACCTAAGTTGTGAATGGACTGGAAGAATGGTCCTTTCACTAACTGAAATCTGGTGAAATGAGAGGTAGAAGCTTGGAGATCACTTTTCAGAGAGGAAAGAGCCAGCAGCAAGTCCTGCAGGGGCAGGTTTTGAGACCACTTTTATTCGAATCCATTACTGGTGATCTAAAGAGGGATTCTGATGATACTGAGGTCTTCAAATTCTCCCCAGATCAGTTCTTAGTCTGCCAGGTAGTCTCATTCACGGTGCCTTCTGCCACTGCCCTCCTTTTCCCTGGTTCTCCTCTCCATCACAGACTCCACACATATGAAGGGAGAGAGAATAGTACAAAATAAATTCAAGGAATTACATACTCATCTCTCCCAGTTTTGCTTTTCTATCAGGTATGCACTGGACTTTGAAACAGAAGCATACATCAAATGAAACAGATTCACCCTCCAAGTGTTGATGAATAATAGTATCTGAACACGTATAAGCAAGCAGCACAGTATATAAAATGATAAGAAGTATTAGACATAAACAGCAGCATGAAAGGGAAGTGGAGCAACCCAAAGACCAGCAAAGACACTTGAACTCGATGCAGAACATACAACAGAAAATTCAAACAGTGAAGCAAAAGGGAAAAATTATACTGCCAAATGAAACTTGCTGGTTTTCACCATCAGTAACCAAACAGAAAGAGGGGCTGAAGATGAGACAAGGGCTTGAATCAGCACTTAAAAAGGGTCAAGTTTTAAGTCCATCACAGGCCAACAATAAAGAACACTACAATTTTACCATCTACAGCAGCCTTAGTGCTAGCCATTGCATTTATGGATGGAAAGTTCAATGTCCAGACAGAATGAAATAAGACTGCCTGAAACAGTTTGTCAGTTTTGCATGTTGGTTATGTATATGATGTAAAACATCATGTACATAAATCCAAATTGAGATTAAAAACCTATATATTATTTCTAGTAGGCTGAAGGCATAATTTAGGAACATAACAGGATATGCAAACCCATATGCAACCATTTAATGAGCATTCAATTTCCAATGAGAGATTACCTCATGTGTATAGACTCAACCTTTAGCTGCACTAGAGTGCCAGGTTAAAGCCATTAGACCTCATCTAGCATGGGTAATACATCAGTTATCAGATGCATCAGATCTGCTTCCCTCTCTCTTCCTGTATGCAGCCTTCTTATATAATATTTATTTCCATTTCAAATTAGGTCTTAATTTTCAACATCCTATATTTGGAATATTACATAAAGCCATAGCATACGGACCATGGCTGGGAATTTTACTCCTGTGGATTAATATAACAGTATTTATAATTTATAACAACCTTATACGAACAAGCAACAAAACCATCTTAGGAGCCAGGTCAAGCCTGCAGAATGAAATCCTGGCAGAACAACAGAAATTTCTACACATTCAGTCCCAAGTTCAAAGCACTCCTCTTTTGACCTAATTCTGCCTCTTAGAGATGTTGATAGAGGCTTTCCAAAGCAGCAAGCAACAGAAAAGGGAAGCAGATTAAGTGCACAGAGCACAAGTTCACTGTATAAATGTACCCTGTTGCATAGTGGCTAAATATGTATCAGGCTACTTAACTCTATGGGTCTGAACTCCCAGCTTCTTCACCAACTCCAGGCTGCAACAATAGAAGGATCACTAAGGAGAAGCTCTGAGCTTAAATTTCAACATATTGTCAGCTGCAACGCACAAAAGGACATGAATCAAACTCATCTTCCTGGATGAAAAGTAACATGCAAGAGAAGAAAATAAAAACCTAAGAATTTTCTGCTAACAGCAACTTTCCTCATCTGGTATTAAGCGCAAAACTCCTGTTCCCCTCTGCAACTCGGCAGTATTTGGTGTAACTGCTGCTTGATGCTCCAAGAAAATGCTTGCCCCCTCAGCTGAAGTCAATAAAATAATCCTCTTCAAAACAAGAGAAACACCTCAGCAACAGAGTATTAGCAAAAAACCAGGAACATAACATATTAATTAACCTCAGGATGATTAAGCTTTTTCCCTCCTTTCCAGAGTAAACAATTTATTCTGGTCAATTATCAGATCACCAGGATAGGACAAATGAGGAGATAACCTGCTAACAACAAGAATTACCCAGCAAATTTCTTGCTCAGCTGTACAGCTTTTCTTCTTGTTCATCAAGACTGAGAATTAGTGAGAGGTGAATCAGAGTGGCAGTGGGGCAACAGCCTTGATGCTGTGCAAGCAAGGTTCAGCAACAGCCAAAACAAGCACCTTACCAACCCTTCCAGCCACAAACGCAAAAGCACAGCACTACAGGGACTGCAATGAAAAGTTAATTCCATCCCTGTCCAGCCTATTACAGACCTAAACCAAAAATAAATACAGGTCTTCAAAAGGCAATTAGTCTTCTCATACCAGTACATTCCACACACAGTCCATTTCTGGAAATTTTGTTCTATTCCTCTGACCTTTATCTGCAGTTTTCTTAGGTTGGAGAGCTCCTTTAACATATTCCTCAGGACAAGAAAGTAATATAGCTCAGACGCCCTAAACTGTGACTGTTATGTTTATGTTATTATAACAACTAAAATTTGAAACTGTCTTGGGCACAAAATTAAAGCAATATTTTACAGCCAAATCCCTTTGTTGGTCCTTAAAGTGAAGGAGTAACTTAATCAGAAACTGAAATCATGAAGCTGATTTCCTTTTGGACATCAACGGTACAAAAAACGATAGTGAGAAGTTCTGGCAATTTATGATTCTGGTATGATGCACAGGTATAAGCTGCCAGTATTTCACATCACAATTAAAACAAACAAGAAAATCACACCTTCATGCAACAGACCCAATCATTCCTTCCAAGTATCTTTCTTGACTAACTAGTAAATCTTGAAAGTTTGTCATAGCAAATGGAAGAGGAGCTCTCCTCCCATTCCCCATTATCCTTGTAACATTATGCTCTGTCATTTCCATTCTACCAACATTTCTCCTGTTCTGCCAGAGGTGCTCGTGAACTCTTTTCAAACAATGTCATTTTAAAACGAGAAACACCGAAGTGTAGACTTTTCCATGCTTCTACACAGTTTCTTAAAAACTCAGCTAGAGTTTTCCAACAGTATACTTGATTCACTGGACTAGAAAAATCATAGCTACTGCGACTCAGATGCTGATAGACAGAAATAAATGCTCTATGATCTTGAGGATTCACCTTCTGAGCATGTAGTTGAAGTGACAGATTTACATCACTACTGACTCTGTAAAGAGTGAGAACGGGGGAAAACAAGGATTGGCTATGCACCTTCACCCACAAAAATGCACTCAGATACCGTGTAAGAGTAATGTACAGCTTTGAGGCAGTTAAAGGACCTAGAGACGCACTTCTGCTTTCACATTCAACCACAAGATAAACGTGATACAAGACACCAGTGACATGAGTTGGAAAACAATCTACTATGGAATGACATCTCCAACTGACTGTAACATGCTCATGAAAGTTTGAAATCAATTTTCTTTTCCTCCTGAAGAACTCAAAAATACACCCCCCCCGGTTAAATCTATTCCCATGGACAGAAACTAGAATGGCATTGATGAAACCAACTTGCAGGTGGACCTATTCTTTATTACCAGCATCTAAGACATAAATTTAAAGAAGTGCCTGTTTTGCAGTATAAACTAAGCATTTAACTCTAGTGTTTAGGGCTTTTGGAAAAAAAAAAAAAAAGCGTGTTTATTTTGATCAAAAGCACCTGTTTCTGTTTCTTGTTTTCTACTTCAGTGACATTCCTTCACTCAAAATACCCTTGAAATTAGTAACAACAAATTAAAAATTAGTATTTACCTGTGTTGTTTTCTTACTGGCATCCAGGCCAGTTTTTGTGCTTTTTTTTGGTGTGCTCTTCACTCAATCTTCTCATACAGTTGTTTTCAAAAGCTACTGTTTAAGAGTAGCTTAAACATAGAACCTATTCTTTCTAGCAAACAACTTAGAATCCAATATTTATCACAGTCACATACAGTATTTCACCAAGATGGAACTGAAGATTAGCCAAAGATCACATCACAGTTAAGAGATAAACTACGTGGTGCCATCGATAAGACCTTGCTAATTAAATGGCAATGGGAGTACAAATAGTTCAATCTAACATCTCTTCCTCAATGCTATAACTTATGCTTTCCAAAGGCTTCTTAGCTCTTCCTGTAAAATAGGACTGTTTAAAAAAGCTAAAGTAAAAAAAAAAAAAAAAAACACAAAAAACCCACAAAAAGAAAAACCCAAAAACATTTTTCATCTCAGTTGTCTTACAGCAGGATGACTTACAGGCTCAAAGAAAGCTTCTTAACAAACATGAGTTAATTCCTCACAATGAACATATTTTGCAAGCCCCACAGTTGTGGGCTACATTTCCCTTTAGCATCTAAGCAGAAGACAGTAAAATGAAATCTCAGCAGGAAGATGAAAGGCTTCCTAATTGCAGAATTGGGCGAGTATCAAAACAGGCTTTCGGCTGTAAATCAGGAGTCATTCTTAACACGGAAAGAACCAATTCTCCTGTCATGCCACAGTGGTGATTACTGGCCTTCCTTTTCAGAAAAACTTGTGACCAGAAGTGTACTTTTAGCTACTAATTGAGAGATTTGCTGAAAACCAAAAGTCCAGAGAACATCTGCACAGGAGGAAGGAACTGGTGTAAATTGAGAAATGCTCTCCTGGAGCAAACAAGTTTTTACGCAGGTATCTCAGTAAGAATAGCAATTTGTGCCTTATTAAACTTTTGTATATTACCTCTTCCATTTAGTATGGACTTCACCATGGAACTGCTTTAACCACTGGTTATGGACAAGGGGCAATGCAGTGCTGTTCCAAAACCAGAAACTTGTCCAAGGAAATAAAAAACATTCCTCAATGAAGGAGGATGAATTTTGAAAACACCAAATGTAAACTGAAATACAATCCAACACACCCCAAGGGAGGCTATGGAAACTTTCTGAAAAGCACTGCTCTTGTTGAAATGGACTCCTCACTTTTCTTGGGAAGTACTATACTGCCTTTTATACAGTATCGCAAGGTAACAGCATAGGCTATACTCATTACTGCTCAGTGCTTATAAGCTACTTTGAACACTGATAGTGCTATTACCTAAAAATGACACTTGATATTGTGCTTCAAAAACTCTTCCACAAATTGTGAAGTACTTGTTTGTTTACAACACTGTAGAAGAATAATTATGCGTAACCTAACAGGCTGCTCACAGTGTAAGTCAGATCAGCTCCTTAACAGGCTTAACTCATGTACTGACTTTTTAGAATAGCTTTTATGCTGCACATTAATGAATGTGGCTTTAAAAAGAAAAGAGTACTAACCCTGTAGATAGGGTGGCATTTGTTCATGGAACATGGTGCCAAACGAGCATAGATCTGCAGGCTATAGTAATAACTTGCCAGCTGGAGACATAACGCAGAACGTAAATGCTTTTCAAAGCATTTGTTGGCATCTACCACCTAGAAGAAAGACAGCATTAATTTACATTAAAGAATCAGCAAGCGTACAACATTAAGCATACAAACTTTCTAAAAAGCTACTTGCTGTCATTTAAAAATGCTCTATGTTTTTCTGAAACAGAAGTAAATCAGTAACCTCCACACACAAAGATAATTCTACATTATGGTGGTTTTTTTCCCCTTGCACAAACACCTAACCAAAATTATTTTCCAACTATGCTATTGCTACTTTTATACCACAAGGTTATTATCCACATTTCTGAGTTACATTAGAATTGCCAGCCCGGTGGCCCAACTTCTATTTTAAGTAAGAAAATATGTCTTTTCACTAGTGCCAGGCTGAACGGACTGTTCAATGGCATTTGTTCAGTTTCCTTTAAATGCACCAGCCCAATCTGTAAAAATGTTTATTAAAATGAATTCAAATACTTAAAATTTTAAAATCTTAAGGAAATGAAATTTTCTAATGGAATTTCGAAATGCTATGAATAGTCTTACCTGGCAAAAACATGCAAACAAAGTCACTATCAACATACCTGGGGCAGTGCAAGTAGATAGGCAAGAGACAAGGCCATATCCTTTGGTAAAGCATCACTCGCCAGTTGTAGCAGAACTGCAACACAGAGAGAGCAAACACAAGTCTGGATTACTGACCCACTTGGCCTTGAGAGCTAGAAAATGAAAGGTTTTCAGGGCAACTATATTTTATTAGACTTTACTAGCTTGAAGCACTCCAGACATACTTAATTAAACACTTATCAGTGCAATCCAGAAAGAGATAATATATAATTAAACTGCAGCACAGCTTTACCTTAACTTTCAGCCAAAGTGTTTGATGCATTAACCAAAGAAGAATGAGACCACGCAATAACAGATGCTAAACAAAGCCACCTGTACTGTTTTACAAGAAGTAAATATCTTGCTTGTATAATCAAGGAAGTAATGTAATGTTGTAAGGGTTTGATGATATCAAGTAGAGGAATGGTACAAAATGTACTCTCTTCAAGCCTGAACTCTAATTCCCTTATCACTGAACACAACAAACCGTGTTAAAAACTTCTGCCTTAATTAAAAATAAAAACAAAAAGCCGCAAGTGTCATACGAAACACCAAAACCAGGTTCTGCCACATACTGCTAACAGAAGTATCGATACTATGGCAATTGAAGTAAATTCATCAAAGGATAAGAATTCTTATTATAAACACATCTGGTAAAACCAACACCTACTTTTCCTACATTATAGATACCAAACTTGAGGGGGAGGGATTGTTTCCATTGTTATAGATTACATTATTACTGATGTTATTAATAACAATATTATTTCAATGGGAAGAAGCTATCTTCCAGCAACTTAGCTCTTTGTTTATTTCAAGGAAGTCTCAAACACCTGTATTCCCACATTACACAAACTGCCCTGCAGGGAATGCTGGCAAAAACCCAATTACCTTACACACAGTCCCCCAGGGAATTCTTTGTTCCAAAGAGTGATTTATAAAAGGCTTGAATGACCAATTACAATTTTCAGATTATCATTATTTTGCCATCACCCTGAAGTGGATTTACATGCTGGCCCTCAGCCAGATATAAATACTAAATTTCTACGTGACAAGCCATCACAGAGGCTGCTACATAAGCTTGTCCAACGGCACCTATCCTTTATGCTTCAAATGGCTTTTACTGTGCTTCAGACAGCTTCTTGCTGCTGACAGATTGTTTCTGCTACACTTTAAATAACCTGTATGCTGTCCAAGCAAAGACAGTAAGAATTCTAGAAATATCTAATATTAAAATCTTGATGAAAATTGCTAGTTCCTCCTCTGAGCACAAGCAGTTACTTTATGTATTCTTACAACCACCTCTAGTTAAACAAAAAAAATGGGAGGAGGGAAGGAAGCGTTTCAGCTCTGCTCTCTTTTCCCCTTCTTTGGAGAATTAATGTTAGCAAAACCTGTTGAATACACAGTAAATTATGGGTTCTCTTCCAGCTTAACATCCCCAATATGTCAACTGCCACACCCACAAAAACTGATCTTCACCATTAGGATAGCAATCATTACAAAGAACACAACACCAATACAGGGCCAGAAAATAGTATGATTATCTTCATACTTTTGCATAAAGCTTGACACAATGGCATCCCAGCTGCCAGAATGTATCTAAGAAGGAAAAACTGCCTGTGTTGTCATACCTTCTGAGAAAAAAACATCCTCTGTACTGATTCAATACATTTTCTGCATGCTTGTGTGTTCATGATAGGTCTCCAAGTATCCATACTTAGTTGTCCACTTTACATACACACAAATAAGGGTATACACAAAGACTGATTTCATACAGCTTTCTGTCTCCCAGTGAAGCCCTACAAGAATCCTCTGCAGTCTTAATAGGGCTGAGTTCAAATCACAGGCTCCAGAAATCAGCTGGATGCCATTCTGCCCTGTCATGTATCTTCACAAAATTTACAGGAACTTAATGTCATTTCAGACCACTGCCAAATCTGGAATTTGCCAAAGGGATTAGACATTACAGGGTTGACAAACCAGGGAGGGCAGGCAGTGACAAGCAAAGTGCCAATGCTGCTGTCTCTCTGCTGTCCCACAAGCACGACTTTCTCAGGAAAACAAAAAAATACTCTGATTTTACAAATATTTTTATTTCCTGTGCAGGTCTTTATGCCACAAGCCTGTTTGAGAGGCTAAGTAGGGAAAAAATGGTTTATCTGTGAAAATTGCAATTTCTCAATACTTAGAAGGTTTCAACTCACTTTCCATGAATTTTCCTCTGAAAAAAATGCAAAAACTGCTTTGAGTCTTCAATTGCTCATTCAGCCCATGATAAAATCTCAATAAACTTAGAAGTATATACTGCAGTTAAACAGCCATATCTACAAGCAACTACAAAATCATAGGGAACATTAAGGTATTATTTGCTCTAAAACTCCAGAGGATTAATAGGTATGGACCGACTGTCTTGGGTTTACTTTGAGTTTAATGCCTAATTTGGTTACAAGGAAATACAGCCATCACTTCAAATCACACCTTCAACCTCCTGATCAATCCCTAAGAACTATGGAGAAAGAAAACCACAATTAAACAGAGATGCACAACACAGCCTCAGCCACACCAAGTGTGGGTGTACTACCAATGCACAGCTGAGGAAGGAGCGCTTTACGGGACCCAGGAAGATTGAGTATTACCATTTCACTTGAAAATACTCAGTTTACCACCTACGTCCAGGTAGCAAGGACAAGAAAAGTCGAGGTCCAAAGCTTGTAACACTACCAAATCCACAAAAGCAGCAAAATATCTTGAGTTTTAACACAGAGGTTTTCAAGGCCAGACTGGATGGGGCTGTGAGCAACCTGGTCTAGTGGAAGGTGTCCCTACCCATGGCAGGGGGTTTACACCCGGGGATCTTTAAGGTTCCTTTCAACCTAAACCATTCTATGATTCTATGATGATGCACACTGTCTGTGGGGAAAGTGTTTAGCCAGACTCTCACACTACACATGGCACTTGTTATAGTAAACAGAGTTAAGTGCCAAGTACAATGAAGATTTCTTTGCTGAACTGCATCTCCCTCCAGGTTCTTCAGTTCTTCTGACAGAGTTGAAACCTGCTTCTGTAGCTGTCCTAAAAGACAGCTAAACGTAAACAGCTGGGATTCAAACTTGTCAGCAAAATCAACTGAAATCTGCTATGCTTGCAGTTACTAGACCAGTGCAGTAGCTGACACCTTGTATTAACATTCAAGTTTCGTACGGCAAAATCCTCCCAAAAACGTACAGGAAGCCTGAAAATGATAAAAATGCAGAATAGTAAGTGGGATTCATATCTGTGTGGTTTCTTAATTTTAAATTTTAGCAGTGTGCTATCAATATGCACATTTTCAATCTCCACAATCCTGAAAGTGTTAACTCATCATAAGGACTTTCATAAGAATCGACAAAGCAAAGCTTTAAGAAACGGGAAGAGGTGGGATCAAATACCATCAATCCGGGGCTAAACACACTACAAATACGAAATTATTAATCCATTTATTTACAGAAAGCTATGTTACACTTATGTTTAAGAACACTGTTTACTGACTACCAAAACGTGTCATACAGCAGAACTGTTGAGTCCAGAATAAACACAGCCCATTTTTCCAGAGGAAAACACAGAACTCTGTTTCACAGCACAGTTGGAGGGACTCTTAAGTGAAATTCTGATTGACTATAGAATAAAAGTGGTGGAAGAGAAGTATTAAATGGCAAAAATATTATGTTGCACACTTAAGAGGAAGGAGACAGATGCTCAAAAACTGAAGCTAGAAATCTAAAGTTTCTTTTCTTCAAGCAGAAGTCCCCAACACCGAAATTTCCATCTCCATAAGCAGCCACTGAATTGTAAACAATCAGTTCCAATTACTCAAGTTCAAGCAGGAACTATTACCAAAGATCTGCCAATTAAATCATTTTCCCTACGAAAGCAATAAATACTTTTTAATCCTTGCATCCCTCTCCTTTAAGACACAGGAATCCAAGCTAAAAGCCTATGGGCATTCAGCATACAACAAATGAGACTGTAAGTACTGATTTAAAAGGATTTTTTTGCATTAAGAGAGCATGAAAAGAACAAAACATGCACACAGCCCCATTTATACAAGCTGTTGTTAACCTCTTCTGATTCACAATGTTGTTATTTTAGAACTACACAGGTTATCTGTACAAATACCACGTATCTCAAACTACTGAATCATATACTTGTAAGACAAATATTCTGGTTTTTACTAAACAGTTCAAATAAGTGTGTGGCTTATGACAAAAGTCTGACTTGAAACTTCTCATATTGCAAGTGATTTATTATACTCATTTTTCAGGACAGAATTTACCACAGAGTCAAATATAATACATATATCTTCCTTCGAAAGACACCAACAGCATGTAAATATTTAACCAGTTCATTCCTTAAACCAGCAGGAGACATCCAAAAGGAAAGATAAACAACCACAGGTGGTTCTTTGTGGTTTGTCTTTTTTTTAAAAAGTGAAATTGTTTCAGTTAACAAATTATTAAATATAACCTATAACAGATAGACATTTGTGAAGAAGACAAAAAGTTCTGATGATTCCAGAAGCTGTAGGGAAGCATCAATTGGCAAATAAAATACTACAATGAGCCTGCAATACTGAAACCTGGATACTCAGTCACACAGAATCTGACCAATTGAATATACAAGCATACAGAGAAATAACTAACATTGGCTTGCAAATTCCCGTTACCTGAACGTGGCAATATTCAGGAAACCTTCAACAATTTCTCCCTATCTTTTGCCAAGCCCCAAATAATACTTTCTGCTTATTTAAAGACAACTTCCATTTTTCTAGTCTTTGCTGAGCAACTCCTCTTAAAAACACCAATTGCCTTAAAAACTCTGCAGCTACTTCTAACAAGACTTCTTACCAACAAGAGCTGTTGAACCAGATCACAATTCATGCAAAACACCCAGGCAATACTTCAGATTGTTCTGTGCAATTCTCCACACTTAAACCTACCCACAGTTACTTCTGTATTCACTATATATATAGTAAATAAAGGAGTGAATACATACAATATGTCCATACCTTCTGTAGTTGGAATTAGGTCTTTTCCTTCGCCCCTTGTTTCTGCGAGTTTCCCTATCTTCAGCAACACTTCAGCAAAGCTTTGCGAGGAATTGTTCTGGTATGTTCCATAGCTGACTTCAGACTGGAAGTAAAAAGACAACTGACATATGCACTCTACACCCTGCATTTTCATATGGATCACTTTCATCACGTGCAGTTGCCTATCTCAGTTCCTGCATTTGCTTTCCTTTGTTGAATTCTGGATTTTTTCCTACTATGGCACAAAATTTCAAGTCACGCATATAATCAAAAATCTGTATTTTCACTTGATTATAAGATCTTAACAAAAAACTGCAGAGTTCTGTAACTTACTTCGTCAACATATGGATCATCAATCAGAGACTCGTAAAATGGATGACAGCCTTGTTTTTCCACAGTAGCATTTCCTCCAGGCCCACTTTTTAATACATCTCCAAATTCTTGGCCCTGGGAAAAATAAGTATAGTGAAGCCTGGTTGCAAAAAAAGCTCATAAAAATTCTGTGAACACTGTTCAGAAGGAAAACAACTGTAAATGAAAAGATCATTGAATTCACTGGGGAGCAAGAAAGGAGTCATCTTACACAAACCAGTTCTGAATGAAGTCCAGTATTATTAAAAAAGGAATCATGTTCAAAAGTAGTATCAGAAAAAATAGTATCACAAACATTATACAAACTTCACTGAAACAGAGAAAGTAGAAAAGAAAAACTGAAAAGGAACAGCTTTGAATACAAGATGACAGTATTTAAACAGTAGGCTTTACTGTGCTTTGTTCTCCAAAGTTTTAAAGTTCTACCAAATGTCAATTAGGCCTTCTTACACTACACTAAGAAAACAGGAGACAACAGACTAGAAAACAAGAAAACAGCTTTAGATCTCTTCCTTCATTAGGAATTGCTTGCAAACAATCCCACGATGTCTGTAGTTCATTTACTGATTTGAGGCCTACAGCTATCAGGTCCTACAAAGGACCTGAGTTTTTATACTAATGTATCAACAAATGGGTAAACATCCGGAGACTATCAGCAATCCCTTACATGTAATGGTCGCAGATAAGATAATGATCTCTTCCACCACTGCCCATCACTGACAGCGTGCAGCATGGCTTTGGTAGTCAGAGTTGTGGTGGACAACACCTTCATGGTTTTGGATGTCGTCCAGTACAACAAATCAGTGGACTGGCCAGAGGAGACATTGGCTTCATCCTGTGACATATCCAACACACAATGCAAGGGTTAGACTCCTGTTATAATCAGGTTAATGACTTAAAGCCAAACAAACGCGCTAGAGTTCAGGCACACTATGTTAATAACACATCTGAATGATCATTAATTCAGGCAGCAGCTGCCAAAAATAAACAAAAGACAAGCTAAAAGTGATTTAGGAGTTTCACTATGAAGTAAGTGGTGTGATCAGCGGACCATTCTGCCCCTTACTCAGTTAGCGCCCCTTGTTTCCACAGAAAGCACTGGTTTTAATTCCAAAGTTTATAATGGCAATGTTTTACATAACTGTTGAATGTTTCCACCGAAATAATCGCCTCTCTACAAACGTGAAGATCAAGTATACTAAAACTTAATCTTTGATAATTCAAGAAAGCTGATACTAGAGACAATCTTGTATTTGTACAGAGGTAGCACTAATTAAGCTGAATTCCCAAGAGGAGTAATGGTAGAGATGTAAATATATGTCTCTAGACCAAGTGATAAAAGTATCATCAAGCTTTGAAATTCTGCAGCTGGCACAGAAAGTGCTGAAAACAGCCAGCCTAAAAGACTGCAAGAACTCCAACCTATTCTCAATCAAAAACCTGCTTCTGCAATACATGTACGTATACCTTCACTTAGTATGAACTCACATGTAACTCCATTCTCAAAAGTAGAGACATGCTCCACAGATGGGGCTTTCCATACCAGCTCTGCCTCATGTAAAGCATTTAAATAATACTCAGAACATCCATGTTGTCTGCTCTGTGCTATTCCAGTTCTCAAAGGTTTGAGTTAATTGCATGCTTTATAATGCTTGCACATTAGTCACAAATATATAATTAGCATACTAATGTAAAGACACTGTTTTCACAATAGAAAACAAGTATTTTCCTCCATATAGCAAACTTTAACAGCTATATGTTTATCCCTAACAACTCTATTAAATTTCTCCATACACTGAAGTATATTGAAATAGAAAAGTTCTACCTGTGTAACTGTATGGGAAGTTTTAGTTTCCAGCTTACTAACTTACGATAAAATTTCAAACATCAGAGCCAAAGGATGCTGAAGAGAAATACATCCCACTGTAACCTCAGAGAAAAAAAAGTATCAGCTTCAATAAGGAAGAATTTCATGTAGACACCCTTATTTTTACTACCTATAATGTGCAGTAAATTACTGCCTCAAGCTGACCACTGTAGTAGCAGGTTCATCTGAAGTCCTTCTGCATTTTCTTTCATCTTTTCTGAAATCATATTGTGCAGTTCACAGATGCACCACTAATGAACCAACTGGCTAAACTAGGAATTCGGCTCTTGCTTCACCAAATGAAGAAAGTGCATGCCAAGTACAATCTGTCAAAATTTTTACTGCTGTGAAAAATTAAAATCTATTGAAAATCCTAGGTCTGGTGGCTTGGGGGAAGAATTTCTTGTTCATGTATTTTTTATATAAACCAGTTTAAGTACTTAGTAAGAAGTATTATTTTTAGTAATTAGAAGAATTATTTTTGTAATTTATTTTAAACGTTGCATACAAAATACTAATTCCTCTCTGCTACCATTTTCAAGCAGATGCTGCAGGAGACATAACTGATTTTTCATGGAAGAAAAATAAACCAAAAATAAACCAAACCAAAACAGAACCAGAAAAAAAAATCCCACCCAAGTTCTCAACTGCATTTGAGCAAAACACTTTTCTTTAAATAAACCTCCTTCAGCAGTGTGAAAACTAATGAGCTAACTTGTATGCAGGTGTGAATGCTTATGGCACTACTG
The DNA here is from genome assembly GCA_013398115.1 of Falcunculus frontatus. Taxonomy (NCBI): domain Eukaryota; kingdom Metazoa; phylum Chordata; class Aves; order Passeriformes; genus Falcunculus; species Falcunculus frontatus. The sequence continues at coordinate 2,777,843 of VZRV01005576.1, read as the reverse complement.
CTATCAGATAAACTCTACTGATTTTTGTTGAAAAATCTTGCAAGTAATTACAGATTTTTCAGCACAAATAGAAATTCTGTTTTCTGAAAAGTCATTCTACTTGGAGCAGCAACATTTGCTATCCTGAATCAATCTCTCAAAAATGAAGTTATTTCTTAAATAAGGTTGGAGATCTCATCTCAAGAAAACAACTTTAACTGTATCCTTTAACTGTATCTTCAGGGAGAAGTTTTATTTTGGGGGTTCTGAGGGGTGTTTGGGGGAAATTATTTTCTATTCTTTCTTCCTGACATCCTTTATAAAGTAAGCACTTTTGATTAAAACAAAAATAATAATAGCAACAACAACTTATTAAATAGCAGCTAAATTAGCAGATAAAAAATCTGCTTGAATCTAAATGTATAAAAAAAAAGACAATCAACAAATTCTGAATTATCAAATTACTCTAAAATAACAACTAAAATATTTATATATACACACCACATATTAATATACCTACACCTTTGCTCATACCTACACATATAGAATTCCAAACAGTTTAATGGGAGGACATATAACAAAACCAACTGTTTTTTAAATAAGCCACACAAGAGACAGCAATAAATTAGAACACCTGCAGCATGGATTTTAGAATTGGTTTTGGTCTTTAATGACAATTAGTCAAGGCGCAAGGATTAAAACATGCAAAATCCATCCATGTGATATGTTAAAAATAATTATATATCAAGATTATGAAGGAAATTTAATGAGGTAGAACAGAGTCTGTTCAAAAACAGAGCATCATGCATTAGGTTTTCCTTTTTCCTCTTTGGTACTTCTATTGCCAAACAGGAATTTAAAATAGTCTCTTTAAAATAAGCATTCATGTAGAATCTATATTTGTGTTTTGTACCTTGAAGGGTTTTATACTGGGGATTTTTTTTTTTCAATGTCTGTTACAGCTATGAACCAGTCTAAGTGAAAACTCCAGTCTGCAGTGATAAACCAGACCCTAAATGAGAGACTATGGAGAAGATTCAGCTCAAGAGGACATCACTAATATTCAGGAGTCACTGAATGTCCAGGCTCTTATTAGGGCCATAACATCACTGGTAACAAAGAAGTAACCCAGCCTCAAGCAGACACAATGCATTTGATTCAGCTGCTGAAACACAGTCTTTGATGACTGCCTGAGATAAACAGCACTAATTAAGACATCTGCTTAACACTTGCAGATCTGACAGAGGACTAGACATTTCGGGGCAGCAGCTAAAGGACAAGAGGAGAACTAATCATGATTCTCTAATCATTTCTAACCAGCTGTGATAAAAATGTGTGAACTACCAAGTTAATGTAAACAAATGTTCTAAAAGATCCTGCATCTTCCCAGATCTAGTGCTTGGGAAAACTGGAAAAACAAAGAAGACACTAATGCTCTGTCAATCAGAAATTTTCTTTTCTTTAAGAAAATCATCTTATATTTTGAACATATTCTCCTCTAGAAATTACATCTGCTTTTCTATCAAGAGTTCATTTTCAAAAAAAATTAAACTTAATTTCTCTTGGGTTGATGTGCCACTTTACGGTAATTACGCTTTCATATTCAGATATGTAAAAAATAATGATTTATAACAGACATAAACATATTTTAAGTATTATGCAGATTTAACAAAGTCAGAGCTCACTTACAAGGCAACTGATGAATATTGTTTCTACTGCTTATACACAACACAGCATCTCATGACTAAGCATTTTATTTGAATTTAATAATTTTACCAATAATATTCTGAAAGGCTTTTCATTAATCAAGAACTTAATCTTCTCACTGAGATATTCTGCTTGAGAAGCCCAAGGTTAGTTGTTTAGGCATTTGTAGCACACACAAGTAAAAAGGATGAGGATTGGTGAAACTTAACATTTTGCTTAAAAACAATCTGGAATCATCATAGCTACCAAAGCGTAACTTCTCAAATGGATGCCGTGAGTTCAAACAACAGTGACAAGCTGACACAAAGCTTGTGCCAATGCATTAGCTCCTATAAAATAATGATGTGCATCTTTATCACAGCATTAATGAATTTCTTTCAGAGTAGAACCACCAAAAACTTGGAGAAAAATTATGCTGAAGTCAACATGACAGCAACATTAAACGAACCATTTCTACGCAGTCTATGTATATATGTAGCCAGCTGCTATCAAGATTTCTGCAAGTTTAGGGGAAAAATTTTGAAGGAAAAACTGAGTAAAAATGAAATTAGTTTAGAAATTTCTAGGGAAGAGTTCATCAAGAGAGAGCTGATGAAAAAGTATGACCAGCTGGTGATGTTGGTTGACATAAAGGAAGAAAAGGTAGTGGAGACTAATGATTCAATGCTAGACAAAAGTAAGAGGGCTAGAAGAAGGTCACTAAAGGTTTGAAAAGCAAAACTGATGTACTTAGAGATAGGTATTCTGAATACAACAGAAAAAGGGATGCCCAAACACATGTATGCCAGAACTTAATCAAGTCAAGATAAGAAAACTTACACTTAGAGCACCAATTTGAAAAGGTATCAGTAACGGAGAAAGAACAACACTTGTGAGCTCTCTGAATAAAGGATTCTGTAAGTCAATCAGGATGTAAGTGAAAATGAAAGGAGTACAAAAAAAGGCAGAAAAATCTTGCCGTTTGTTTTTTTTCTTTTCTTTAAAGAAACTAAAATTCTGTGCAAGACAACGAAGGGGAAGCACAAGGAATTAGATAAAGTGTAACTATGGGGATTGTAGTTATGGGATTCAGTGAAGTCAGAGAAACTGAGTTATTGAATATATTGCTTTTCTAACATTGCAGATATCTGTAACAAAAGAAGAGTTATACAGTGAGTTCTTTTTGGCTATGTTTCCTCCTGTGTCATTCCAAGAAATTAAAAAAACTCTAAATCCTTATTAAGTCAACTGGGAGAGAACAAAAAGAAAGAATTAGCAAATATACAGAACTTCATTTCCTAGTGTAACACTCTGAAACTCAACATGCCAGGGAGCTGTATTAAACAGAAAGAAAATAACCTCAATGCAGCAACATACAAACTTGCCAGGTCAATTGTCTGCCTACTTCCAATTCTAAAGAGACAATCAACCACAACTGGGGGGGGGGGGGGGGGTCGGAGNGGGGGGGGGGGGGGGAATGGAAGCTATATTGGAGAAATTTTTGAATGTCAATTCTCCAGCATAATGAAAATTGCTTCCAATATCCAAACTGAAATGATAGCAAAGTTAATTAGTGAGTTTACTCAACTCTGATAAACCTTTGAATAAATTTATTAAACATTTATATGCATGTCTAATCGTTCTGCCACAATGCAGTATTACAGCACATGAAAAGTGATGCATGACAAATTTTTATAGACATTAAAATATTGTAAACATATGCATCCACACCCATAACAATTTTATTAACATCTACTTAATATTCTCCCACTCAGAGAGATGCATCTACGGATTTCCAGAAAATAAAAAGCATTTGTGCCAGTGAAAATGGACCTATTCTTCATACTGATGATTCTGGCAGACACAAAGTGTTTGGCCCTCTTCCTTTGAGTACTGTTTACAGTGCTTTTTTACGTTCCTGCCATTTATTTTATATATATGCAAATACATACATGTACATGTATGTTTACATATGCATGCCTGTATACAAGTATGTATACATACATATATATATTTATACACACATACACACATGTGCATACATAAAAACCATACACAAAATACAGACATATTCTCCAAAGAGTCTGGAACTCACACACCTTTCTCAAAAAGCCACCCTATGCAACATGAATCTTCTCTTTCCTTCTCTGCTTCCCTCTTTCCTTCTCTCTCCCACTCCTTTTTCCTCTCTCCTTTCCTGTATTTCTTAAAGGTTTTTGCCACCTTCTCCCCACCCCTAGATCTATTTATTGCCTATTTATTAAACAAAAAACAGATAAAAGAATAAATTAAATATAGAATTTTCCACTTTGAAGAGTGTGAAAAACACATTCCTTTTTTCATAAATAGGTAAATAACAGCATCTTCTTTACAGAGAGAACAGTATTTGTAATTGTACATGTACAGATGTAAAATATTAGACATAAAAAGCAGAAAGAGTAATAGAAGACTTGTTTCCTGTTGTCCTGCCTGTGGAACACTCAATGTTCCTTCTGATCTTACACATAAAAATAATTTCACATGCCATATATGAACTTTATAAAATGACAAGTCATAAACTTCATGATGCACAGAACAAAAGGGAAAAATTAGTTTAAGTAAAAACATTTTTTAATTAAATATGTATTTCAGGGTTATTTTCAAATATTTAGCTTTGCAACTGCGGCAGATTAAAAAAAAAAAATCAAACCAATATAAATGACTATTTTAATACAAGTTTTGTTGCACTTCTCCTTCCTTATTCATTGGGTTTATATTTTTGTTCAATGGTGCTAAGACTGTGTAGGAAGAAGCAACTAAAATTCATCATAAAGTATAAATACATAAGCAAAACTTTGAACTTAAAACAATCTAACAACAGAAAGTAGTATATGTCTAATATTGTCCATTTTATCTAGTAAGCAGACAGATGTTGCTAAAAACTCAAATTCAATTCTTCAGACTAATGTAGAAAAAAAGTTACTATTACTTTTAAAATTCACATTAAAACTTACCTCTGTATCCTTACTTATCAACGAAGAAGGCCCGGAGATATTTACATTCTCACCTCCTTCAGAAGGAAGAAACTGGTAATTCACAGCCTGAAGAAGAATCTAAAACATGAAATAAATATTATCTTTTACCAGTCAAATAAGCAAATGTAAGAATTATACTGATCTCATAGGAAACCCAAGAAACTCTGACGTAGATGCTTCCCTGATAGAAAAACAAGGGTGCAGGAAAAGATGCAAAGTAAAAAACACACCATCTCTGACATCCTCTCACTGTTGTAGTCACTAGACAAAACGACCTTACCTTCTCCATGATTTTTGTGCAATATTTTTCACATAATCTTTTTTTTTTTTTTTAATTTTATGTACCATGCTGTATGATGTAGGCTACAGACCTGTCACTAAAACATCCATTATCTGAACTGGGACTCTGAGGCACTGGGCAACTCCACAAAGGCAAGCGTGCCACAGGACAGTGGCTTTGTGAGCAGAAGTCCTGCACAGAACTTCCACCTTCATGTGTTGCCTGTATTCTCACAGACATTGCTATTCACAGGATTTTTTAAGGAAAAGGCTACACACTTGCAGCTGCCTCAATCACACTGCACATGTGCTGTAGCTGTGGCTCCCTTCTCCCCCATTCTTACATTCTGTGTCCAAAGACCTCTAAGACGTTTCTATTACACAATTATAAATCTAAGAACATTGTGAACTCTTAGACAACTAAGACAATTATGAACTCAAGACATAGTATGTAGGCCAACCGCAATTACAGCGAACAGAAATTTAACATTTTGACAACCTAAATTACTGCCCTTCAGTTTCAAATAAAACTTTTGCTAAGTCACCTTGACATAAGTTGTATTTAAGTGCCACAATTATGTGTTCTCACATATGTACCGGGATCAGCTCAACATCTAAAATGTGATTCTATGAAGTCAGTCATTGCAGAGTTAATAAAGATGGCTCAGACATAAAACCTGTTGTAGTTGTTAAAACCATTATAGCACTGAAATCAGTGAGAAAATAATTTCATTGCGTATTGGGTAAAGATCACAAAAATTACAGAATAAACATTTAATAGACATTTATGTGGGCATTTAATGAAACTGCATTACAAAGTATAAATACCTAGAAAATATTTTAACATTTCATCAACTGCATTTGCAAATAAAATGTTTAAATAAGGCAATCAATAAAGAAATTAAAAGTACTAAAGATAGAGAACACAACTGCACTTCTACTTGAGAAACCAACTCATCACACAAAACTGCTTAGAAAAAGACCTAATTTGCTGAAACATAACAATGAAAGTAGAGAAGTAGAGCAGAACAAATATACATATATTTGAAGGGAAGAACTTAAGGGAACAAACTTGAAAATGAGCACAAGTCCCCTTTACTTCGGTAAGCATTGAACTTTCAGGAAAGAAGCTCCAGAAAGAGGTACCTGAATCTGCAGTGAGCGGCTCACTGCCAGCAGTGCCTGTATGGCGCTGGGGGGACAGTGTATCAGAGCAAAGGCCAGGAGCTCCCGGCGCATCCCCAGATCCGGGTAGCCTTCAGCTTGCCCAAGCTGACTGCACACTTCCCAGCTCTTAGAATAACCTATGAGGGAACACAAAACACACCTCCTATGACAAGTGAAAGGAAGATGCTGCCTAATTCTTATGAGATAGAGGAAGGCATGTGGCATTCTTGTCAAAACTTAATATCCCCTGAGAAAGGATCCATAAAGACTCCATAAAACAGAGACATAGCTCAACTTTAGACTGACCGAATACATAAAAGACTAACTTTTATCATAGTATAGATAACAATATATTAGGCATCTCTAAGCTTACATCCTGTATTTTTATATATTACAATAAGAAAATCATAATTTATTACAGAGCATATTGAATACCTCACTGGAGTGGCTATATAAAATATATCACTTGATATATTAAAAAAACCTGAATTCATCTTGCATTTTTCCCCCTCATTCTCAAAGTAGAGACAAAGAGCCAAAGAAACAAATCCCATCTTCCTTAGTATCCTGACATATGTATTTCATTTACCTCCACTCATACTGTCACATACACAAATTTCATAAATAGCACAAATATCTTAAGAGTTCTGATAGAAAGGTAGACTTCTAAAAGACCTGCACCTTCCTGCTAGCTGCAGTCACATAATTTCACCTGTTTGAGAGGGACACAGTGTAGAAAGAAGTGGAAATTGTGGTTCCCAGAGGCATACAGAAAAGTTCCCTGAGGTTACACATCCAATAGTTCAGTACACACTTATTCCATGCAGTATTTGCTGTATGTGTCTCTATTCCATGTCAGTGCACTTCCACTAGTGAGACATAACTGCTATTTTAATGAAATGGTCCAGTCTGAAGCACCATACCTCACAATAAGACAAGAGTCAAAACTCAGGCTTCCACCACCATCATCTCATGCACCCCGTTTATTCACTTCACCTGTGTCCATGAGCTCCTGGCAATGCATACTAGCTGCTTTGTAGTCCTGGAAACTGAGAGCCTGTTCCACTAAAAGGATTAAAACTTGACCTTTTCTCTCCATCTGATCATCTCCTGGAAGAAAAATTCAGACATTTTATTAGTTAATTGGAATTAATGGTCACCTTAAGCTTGCTACTTTATTTCCTAATAATTAAGTATATACCATAACATGAAAAGCCCCTCTTGAACCTGAAACAGAAATAAAATTATCTGCTTTTTCCTGAAGGAAGCAATAAAAGGAGTTATGTATTTTAAAAAACCATTGGCACCATAGCTTGCTAAAAACAAAAAACCAAAAACAATTAGCATGTTTTGTCAAGGTTAAAAAAAAAAAAATTAAAAAATTTTTGAAAATTGTATTTGTGATGGCCAAAGCATAGACCAAAACTGATATTTAAGCTAAGTGACATATAAATCAAAATCCTGACATTGAAAAAAAAAAAAGTCTATGTACTGTAATAGAAGAAAAAAAAAATTCTTTTTTCTCATAATATACAAAGACTCATTTTAAACTGCCACTTCATGGCTCCAAATAATTCATGAGACACAGAAAACATAAGCATTTAAAAATCCCTAACCTCATAAATTGAGCGAGTAGAACTGAAACTAATTTTTCCACACCATACATCCATCTCAGTCACCAGATCTTCTGGACAGTACCTCTTCCACTAGTTATGAATCAAATCTTACACTTTAAATACTACTGAAGCCTTCTGACTGAAGTTTCATCAAGAATCTTTGTAGAAAACGCCCTGACCTCAATTCTAATACATCAGCATTCACAGATGAAAACCTAATGAGACAGCTCATCTCCTTCTGAAAGCCAGTTATAATCAATACAAATAACATTCACACCTATCACCCATTACTAATCACCTATATTTTTTTAAAAGATTTTTTTCAGTTTAGAGTGAACAATTTGCTGGCACTTTTTTGTCCAGTCTTGTGCTCAAAATACTATCTATGTCCATGCACTGTATGAGAAGGTGACAAAACATACACAGAAAAAAGCATCTATTAATTTTAATTTAGGAAAGAATTTTTAGAATAAAAATGAGTGGATTTTTTAAATGCAAGCTTCTTGCTCATGCTTCTCCTCTATTATTAAAAGCAATTTTATGCAGTCAGTGTTGTTACAGCCATTTGAAAAGGGCACTGGTTTATGAAACCGTATTGCTACAACTTGTGAAATGCAAATATTTCAGAAGGTTAAACAGTTTCAAAAACCATTTAAAGAGTACATGTTCTTAAATTGTATAGCTGTTATTTTTAACTCCACTTTGCAGATCCATCACCACAGATAAAGCAAATTTCTTTTTAAAGCTTTCTCAAAAGGAAAGCTGTAGCAGTCGCACTAAAACGACCTTCAGGGAAGTGAAGTTACCTTAATTACTGAACTCAATCAAGCCTCCCCTAATCCCAGCACACCACAACTAACAGAGCTGGGAGAACAGGTTAGCTTCCCATCATTTTATCTTTCGGCCTCCTGCTCAATATACTGCCAGCACACGGTGTCGCAAATTTGTCGCATTCAAGGCTCTCCTGTTGCAAAATTTTGCCCTCTGGAACCTGGAAACCTCTCATTAGGGCAAAAGCAATTAGAGATGACAAAGAGGTGCTTCTATCCTCACAAGCTAAATGTGAACTGTCATTTCTCTAAGCAAAAGACACGTACTTGCCACTCACCTCCTGATGCCCACTTCACCCTAACAGCTTGACTTCTTACAGAGAGATCTGACTAAGTAGCAGACACAAAGAAAAGTCAAGAGGAACAATCAAACTATTACCCCTCAGATTTCAGATAGCCAAAATAATCACTGCTATTTATTCCCACTTAAAATCCAGTGGGATTGAAGAAAGAAAGGAAGAGCACTTGGACCAAGGAATGGTTTCTTTAACTGTGCTTGACCAGTTGTATGGTGTCAAGTCCCCCAACCCCAATGTTTCAGACAAGTACTTTTGATGCAGTAGGATATATCTCTGCGTGTTTTACAAAAGCACAAGCATAAAATATAAGGATCACTTTCCTTCCAGTCCATGGCTACAGCTGCTCATCATATCTCCACTCATTGACACTTCCATTACCCTGGCACTCACTGTTACGGCACAGAACAACCACTGGCTCCAGTGCTCCTCAGTGAATCCCTGAGTGAAGCCCTTTTTCACACACCTTTTATTAACCATGCAGTGACTGATAATGCTCACTGCTGCAGTTTAGACATTGTCTTCTATTCAGACATGGAAAAACTCACTGCTTCAGCTTGGTAACACATCATTTGACTGTAACACAATACAGTCTTATAAAAGGAAAAGTTTTAAATTCTAAATTGTCTCCCTTGCCATTTTGACAGATATCCAATACTTAAAACCAAGACAGGAATGATGAAATTCTTAAAACAGTGACCTGATTATATTACATAGTAACTCTGCTTCAAGCCTTAATGATAACGCCTGACATACAGACCCAAATCAAATTCAGAAACTGGAGAGAGGAAGTGAAGTGTACGCACACACAGACCCAGGGAAGTGGAGGTATTTAAAAAGACATGTGAATGTGGCAGTCAGGGACACGGTTTAGTGGTGGACTTGGCAGTGCCAGGTTGATGGTTGGACTCAGTGATCTTGACGAGTTTTTATAACCTAAATGATTCTGAGGTTCTAATAGAAACAACAAGACAAAAAAAATATGAAAACTCAGAAATAAATTATTTTTTTTCCTTGAGAAGTAAAGGATATGCAAATACTTTTTAAAAGCTTGGATCCAATCCAGATTATATAAAGAAAAAGAAAAAAAGCTTATTGAAACACCTTGGGTAAGATGTATGCTATTTGTGAGTGGATGAAATAACATTATCCTGAATGAAATCATGCCATTAAAACTTAAAAGTCAAATGATACCAACATTGTACATATGCTTCAGAAATTCCATGTCACCTACATTTAGGATATCTAGGAGATCAGAAGCCATCTACATGGTTAATTCCAAATGCAAGAAAGTCAGTGTTAAGAAAGATGGATTTGAAAAATAAGCTTTAACTAAGGAATCTGAGCAAAGTTTAAAGCTACTAGAATTTGCTTATGGATATTAAAATTAAATAAATTACAACAGAAAGTTGTGAGAAAAGAGAATAATGGAAACATTTCTATAGAGCCCAACAAATGAAATAATGACCAACACTCAGTAGATCTTTTTGATGTACAGTAAGAGTAGAGAAGATGTTCCTAATTTCTGATACAGAGGCTTTTTTCCCTACTTCTTTTTGCACACATCTACTCAAGTAATTGCATAAAGTGAATTCTTTACACCCTTTCTTAACAAAGACCACAAATTAAGTGAGGATTGCAAGACACAAAACAGCTCCAGCTCCCTGAGCAGGTGCAGTTTTTCTGGCTGTCATGCTGAGCACATTCTCCCTCACTCACTTTACCCATCTGTGAAATTAAGATAACACTTGTGCGCTTACTTTACAGAGGTAGTGACATGAGGCTTAAGTAGAGTTCACTGTAATTAATCAAATACTTTAAAGCAATTAAGAAGCTAGCTGATATATCATTACCTAAGCATGATTTTAACTTCGATAAGTATGAATATAAATTCTATTACTGACTTTCAGTGCTGCTCTCCAAGCAAACTGTATTCAGAGTACACAGCTCACAAAGCTCTTTAACAATGACTCTGTGCAATCTACCCTTGCATCCACAGTAAATGCATTCTTTTAAAATTTAAAATATAGATGTTCTTAGGATTTTATAGGCTGGCTACATATTACATACAATAAAACATAGCATATGCTTTATGCTCTATATACACACAGATGTAAGAAGTTTATATAGACATGGACAGATGTAACGAACAAGTCTTTCCCAATCAGTAATTATACAGGGTGGGGTGGCAGGGGAAATAAAGAGAGGAAAATACTGAAACAAATTCCTCCACTGAGCAGACAAAGTGCAAAAAACACTCTACGAAGTGGAACAGAAGGGACCACAACTTCAAGCATGTACAACCAATACCAGCAAGTATGTTCCATAGGACAAAATGAGAACTTCTTACACAGCACAGGTGGCTCATAAATCAGGGTAATTGTGTAAGTAGTGAAAAACAATTAAGGACAACAATCAAATCTCGATCCCAGCAGCACGTTATCTAATTCTTCATTAAACAAGTCCATAAAATTCAATCCCCTTTTTCAATATCCAGACCCATCCAAGAACACCTCAGAAAGACCATTTGCTTTCATCATAAGCTGTTAGAAATCACAATACCCTTTCCCAGTAGTTTTACACCTGCAAACAAAGACTGTTTGTACTAAAACTGCAAGAAGGCTTTCCTTTTCCAATATGAAGTTTAAAATAAAATATACTAATTCAAAAATCTTAGAATCTGTATCCATAAGCTGCCCTTTTGTCTATAAACTAATTTGTGGAATAATATTAGTGTTTGTTATCACACTTATGATAGGGCTACCAAGTCCTAAAATAACTCTTCATCATACTAAAAATAGTATTAATAATATTAATTAATATTAATAATTAATTGTAACTCAGTAACTTAAATTACAAGTTGACAGGTACAGAAATACCATTTCTACATGTCTTGTTTCAATTTATTTTTTTTAATCTCTACCATCAGATTAATATACAGTGCTCCTCATCACAGACTATGATTAAGGCTATACCAGCATTACACGTAAAATCTGTTTCCAAAGGTATTAATAACCTAGCTACTCAAATTCTAAGATCCTTTAAAATCAGTGTAAGGTTACCTATTCTACCACTCAGAGGTACACAGAGCAACAATTAAGGACCAAAGAGTAAAGCTCTACAGACTTTCTTTAATAATTTGGAAAAATATTGCCTTTACATGTATGATTTAAAACAATGATGAGAATCATGTTTCCTTTATATTCTACTGGGTAATCTTCTGGATACTTGTCAATAGGCTGGAGAGTCAGGCACAAAAAATTTGCAGTAAGAGTGGTATGCCGTTTACAGCTTTCAAATCCAGAAAAACAAACAAACAAGAACATTTTAAAAATACTGAGTTTCTTAAAATTAAGTAAATCCATTTTCCACAGCCCATCTCCTACAACAATTAAATTCAGAAAAAATTCACAACTATAGCATTCTCATACCGAATCCGTATCTTACTCATAAATGAACATTCTCTACAGGTAACAGTTTTCCAATATAAGCAATCCAACTAGTCATCCTTTAGTGACAGTGAAATGGTTTTTAATCACAAAAGGCTAAAATTACTTACGTAAAACAAAATTTTAAAAACTTCCCATCACGTTCCCCCACCACAGAAAGTCACTACTGAGAACGTTTTCTTGCTATATTTTCCTTTCAGATAAATAAAGGTTACTCTATAACCAAAAGATTACTTTGAAAGTGACTATGTTACTTGCATATTTAGCATAAGAGAAAAGCGTCTAAGTCGTGCATTCCTTACCAAGACTCACTCTCGAAATGTAATTTTACTACTAAAATTCCCTACTTAGCATAGGAGCAACCATCAGCATTACTCCCAAGGTTAATCATTTAAGTCAGAGAGCCCAACGTTCGCAAGATAAATGTGTCACTGGTAGAGTAAGTAGTAGTTTTTAAATCATTCACCTGTTCAAAAATTAACCACCTCACACGTTCATCTTCTGGTTTTATCTAGCTTGGTAAACGTATGGAAGAGAAGAACTGGGAGACCATTTCATCATTGGGCTTTAAATACCTCTTAAATCTCTCTTTTCAGTGATGTCTAAATAAGTGTCACTGATTATAACACTAGCACACAGACACTACTGTAACAATGAACTCTACACAAATTCCCTAAAGTTCTCTACCTACTATGCAGGGAGTGCCATTTTTCAGTCTCTGGAGACGGGAGCCACAAGTTTGATCCCTTTTCAAAGGTACATACCAGGGCACCGTAAATCCTACAGCTAAGGCACTAGGGCAACACTACTGCACAAAGCTTTATAGAATCTCTCTGGATCTTGGTTTTCCTTCTTTCACACAAAGAGAAACACTTAGATTCAAAAACAAGGTAAAACAAAAATCAGCAACATTAGCCCAAAGAACCCAGAATACAAAGAAAAAATGACAGATTTTAACTTGATGGGGACAAAGCAGAGAGGAGGAAAGAGCTGTACAGAAATCTTGTCCTATGGACCAATAAGGGAGACTTTTTTTTTCCCAAAAGCCTGACAAGCAAAGAGAAAGAAGTTAGAACTGTCATTCCAATTTTTCTATGGATTACCTATTAAATATGTAGATTGGATCCAGCTACCCAACATGGTACTATCCCATCCCCTCTGCCACCTTTCATGTAGTAGCACTGTGCTGACCAGAGTAAGGACATTTCCTGTGACTCCCTTCCTTTCCATGCCTCAGTTCTTTATCTCACAACTGTCTCCATATCTCCCTCCCTATTTATAACACTATGCAAAAAATTGCCAGTACTAAGCCTTCTGAAAACAAGAAAAAGTCTTAAATGATTTAATGTTAAAATAGAGAGGGAGAAAGGAATTAGCCAGGCATGCTTCAGTGACAAAGCTGGAATGCACTGATTTTATATGCTGCATGAAACAAAAATACCTATTTTACATTTCTATATTCTATTTCTACATCATAAAAATACAGCAGTATTCTGTTTACAGTTGCACTGATTAAGTATTTCTCAAAAATAAAAAAAAAATCAAAAGACACATACTTTAGGTATGCTATTAAAAAAAAACTATAAAAACCCCTCCTAGTATCCTCAGGACTCAATCTTTGAAGATGTTCAGCTCCTCAAATGAATACTGAACTCAATGCAGTATTTTTACTGCCCAAAGGAGATACATGCAGTATAGACTGAAGTCTAGCAGCTGAAATTCATGCTTTACAGACGTTTCCCCCTCCAACTTAAAAGCAACTATTATTAAATCAGACTACCTTATTTGACAGAGGCAATAACATTCACTGTAATTTTAGTACTAGCAATTAACTGTAAAACAAGATATTCTCAGCCACAACTCCTCCAGTCTGAAATAAGCCTCGTCTTAGGTTACAATGTAAGATGTAACCCAAAGTACGTATTCTATCACTATCTGTTAAAACCAGGTAGGGCAGTGTTCTTTAGCTCTTCCATGACAAATCTCTGATAACTCCCTCTGGGGAGGATATCTTCTGTTAATGGGCCATCCAGCCTCACCACATGACTTATAAAATTACATCATCACATTGTAAGATGCTCTGCCCAGGGGCAGGAACCGAGAATTCCTACCTGGATATAATCTGAGGTTTGGAACACCACAGGGAGCCCTTACCTACTGGACTGCCAAAGAACAAGAGCTCCATAACCACCACTGGACCTTCAGAGGAAGACCAGACCCTTCTACAGGATCACTGCTTCAACAGAACCACATCCATCCACGTCAGGAGGTCTGCAGCCTCCATTTCATCAGACTGCTACCACCACCCTGCCCAACAGGGCGTCAGGTTGTATCCTGACTCTGTCAGTTTAAGCCAGTGTTTTCTGCCTTTAATTTTCCTATTAAATTGTACCTCTGACTTGGAGTCTTCCACTGGTTTGTTTTCAAACTAGTACAGCCTTTACTCCAACTCTAGATTAAACAAGGTATTTATTTATTTCAGGTATTAGCAGCTGACCATTTCAGCTATTTTACAGACTAAATATTCCACTCACGTGAAATGTTTCATTCCTCCCCTCTTCCAGATGACTTTAGTGATATTTTTGAACATATAATCCAACAAATTCAAATATCCTAAAACATAACATAAATGCGCACTGCACTGCGATTCAGCGTCTTATTAACACAACTTACCTGCAACCCTTAGCAGGTTTGCCAGTTCCAGGAGCTTTGCAGACTGTTTATAGTTTGTTGACATCTGCGCCAGACAGTCCTTGATGAGACCGAGTCGATCGGAACACAAGCGCACTGTTGAAAGCAGAACTGGTTTAGAGACTGCACAAATGAATGTGACTGCTGTGTTCCTGATTAAACAACACAGGGCAGGAGGAGTGCTGGGGAGTATAAGAATGCAAACACAAACTGAAAACCAGCTCAAAGCTGCTTGCATGCAGATCATCAATTATACATATAAACAGAAAGTTAAAATAACACCACAGGATATCCAACCCCAATCCTTAGCAAGTCAAGTTATGAAGGGAGCAAAAATAGGAAAACTGACCTGAAAGATAACTTATTTTTGTTTCAGGTTTCAACATTCACTGTTTTTAAATGTGTACAATTGTGGTGCCGTATTTCCCCACTCCTTTTCCTGCTGGGTTTCTGCCCTTCCCTGCCCCTGGTCCTGGCCACTCCCTTCGGTTTTTCCCATTGGTTCCGGTACCCCAACTCCGCCCATGTGCTGCCCCTGCACCCTGAAACCAGTAGTCCATGTGCTCTCCCCACCCCCTTTGTCCCCATATAAAACCCAAAACGGGCTGCCATGTGGCCTCTGTGCCTCTGGGAAGCTGTTTGTCACCATGCGATTAAAGTCGTGTGGTCCCCATGCAGAGACCCTTCTCGCCTCCTTTATCGCTGCCGTGTTGTGGAGTCAGCAGCCAGCCGGAGCAAGGGCTCGGGGCCCCGGGAGGGCTCCGGGAAGCGGAACAGCCGCTCTCTCCCCGATGCCGCCCCGCAGCGCTCTCCGGGAAGGTTGCGGCTTGCCGTGCCAACGCAGAAAATACAGACCGCAACATACAATTAACTGATATAACTTTATACAACTTTTTTGAATTATCATTTTTGCAACATTCAAAAGACTGCTAACACAGACATTAACTTTTGTTCAGAATGTTGTAACTAACTAAGATTTCACACTACATTTTATTTTAGCATGGACCAGATACACCACACAGACTGAAAGAACTGTCATTAGCAAACTCTTCAGGTAGTTTTAATTTACTCAAAAACTTTCTGAGGAAGTGGAAGGATAGTCTGCAAATCACCACGTTCTGTCAACTGTATCCTGAGCAGCTTATAATTAGTATTGTGTTTCAAAAAAGATTTTCCCAAGAATTAAACAATTATTTTAATTGCATGATTTAATATCATGAACTGATTCCAGCACCCTATTTAGCTAGTTAGTGGGTGGCTAACTTCAGGCTGCTGCTTTAAAAGGTAATGCTTTCAATACCATGCCATCTCAGCACATAGAGGAACAGCATGCAGATATTCCACTTAACACTAAGTAAGAGGGAATGGCTGCATGGGGGATAAACTCTGCATTAGCATATTGGGCTTAAAACACAGGATATCAGGCCTCTCAACAAGAGCAAAGAAGTATTAGCATAATGAAAACTATTAATTCTGGAAATCAGATTAAAACGAATAAGAATGGAAGAGCAGGAAAAGGTCATATTTTTAGTTTCATTTTTAATATTCTATCACAGGCATATATTAGTACACAACAATAAAATGTTTCCAGTCACTGATTATTTAAGCAGGAATTTTTAATACATAACTAGAAGTAATCTGATATAATACCATGGGTCAAACACTTAAAGATGGACTTTTCTTCACATTTTATTTTAATAAGGAGTCTTCAAACCAGATTTTATTAAAATATAGTGTAACAGTAGTTCATAAACTTAAACTGTTGAGTTTGCTAAAAATAGAAGTGGGGGAAGATCTACAGAAAACTAAACACAACTGCAAATAAAAGTCTTTTGCTAAAAAACTATTGCTGTGGGAACAGCTGATCCTTAGTGCTACTTTAATGACATTCTATCAAAGTAACAGATCATTTAAGCTTTCATTAAAACCTGAAAACATCATTTTAATCTTATTAGATTAATTTGACTTACATGCAAGATACTGAAGCAAGGATAAGTCAGGATTATTAATGAAATTACACACATGATTTCACATATTCTAATTAATCTAGATCAGGTGTATTACACACACTGTTAATGCAGTATTATGTTGCTACATTTTAAGAATGATACCTCCATGTCCACATCAAAAAAAGTTGAAGAAAATATGTGCACTTTTCTACAGGCTGAACAAACTAACTGAAAAATAATTTTACTCTAGAAATCAACAGGCCAGTACTGCAAGATCTAGAAATGAGACATTCTCAGTCCAGAAATTGTAAGATTCCTGAATGTAACACACAGAGCATCAACTCACTTGAACAAATACTTGGAAAAAAAGAGAACAAAAAGAGAACACCAAAATAAAGTAGCAACAGCCCCTGAGAACATCTACTTCATTTTCCATGAAGTGGAAAGCACCTGAAGTGCTATCCATAATTCCCAGTATTTCTCTGCACAATGCCAGAAGTAAAACATTATCATCAGCACGTCTCATGGCTCAGCGCTCGTCTCAGCCTGTCCATTACTGTTCATGCAATTTCATTATACATAATAATAACTTCTTTCCAACTTCTCTTCAACAGCTTTGTTTCACTGGAGTCAGAGCTCCAAAAGATTTAGTTTTAAGCCCATCATGAGAAGAAATACCTTGTAGAAGTTCACTTCCACTGCCACTGGGTTTTATATACCTCAAAATTAAACAGCCCAGTGGAGACATAAAAACTGCCTCTGCATGAAGTACCTCTCTCCCACCTGTTATTTTAAAGCACACAGGCAAGTGCAGATTATTTGGCAAATGAAAGATGAGCTCAAATTATTTCTGTTCAAGTCATCAGGAGTTTCATATACTCCATACTCTGTTTTAAAGTCCTGCTAAAAGTAAGTCCCAAAACAGACACCATATGCAAATATCCTTCTTACCTCACATAATGTAAAAAATTTCATTACAAAAATTACTTTTTGTATGTGCCTGTAAAGTGCTTGGAGGCAAGAAATGAACTCTTAAGTTTAATCATGTCACACTTATGTAATAGTAATTTCTCATGCATATTTATGCCTGTGATTCAAGTAATCATATAAAGAATAAAATTATGCAGTACCTTGTAGCGGTAATATTTTCACACCAAACTCTTCCAGGTAACCCAGAGCACGAATGAGGTCCAACTCCTCCTGAACAGCACTTGGACTGTCTTCAATAAGTTGTAGACAGCACCTAATAAGAATGAAACATATTTTTGCGCACATTGATGAATACATTCAAAGTTAAACTTGTGGGAAAAGTTCACTGGTGAGTAAAACAAAGAAAACAACCACCAGCAGTAATTTACTGTGCTTATGAAATGTCAAAATACTCACTATTTTTGAAATGCACATGGGAAGCATTTGGTACAGTGGCTTATCTTATGGCTGGCTAAACATTTTAACAAATTTCTTGTTTTGGATTGCCTTCAACTGGTTGTGATAAGTACATCACCTAAACCCTCCTGAATTTAGATCTGCAATGAATTTAATAGATGACGTTGAAGGTATACGTACTTAAATACATAATTATTTTGGGAAATATTTCTCCTACCACTATTGCATTTTGATAATGCCATATTCTAGAAGATAAGAGCAAAACAGCGCAGAAAGTTGACTGGAAGTGAGACATTAAGAGAGAGTCATTGTCATAAATTCAGTTTCCTCAACTAGGTACAACAAATAAAAATGAAGCTGAATTGTAAAAAAAAAAACCAAAACCAAAAAACCAATTAAAAAACCCCACTAAATTCCTCTGAAGACGAATTAATGCATGCAATTATTAGGAGTACATTATTCTAATTTTTTTTTTTAAATCATATGAATAGTATATTATTGTAATAAGCTTTTAGATAACTTTTTAAAACACAAGTTGCATTCTAGTACAGTGTATTCACATGCAGTTTTACTAATAAATACTGAACAAAGAAAATCAACATGCAAACTCATAGAATCATAGAATGGACATAGGTTGGAAGGGACCTTAAACATCATCTAGTTCCAAATCCCCTGGCACGGGCAGGGACACCTCCCACTACACCAGGTTGCTCAAGAGCTCCATCCAGCCTGGCCTTGAACGCTTCCAGGGATGGGGCATCCACAAGTTTTAAAGGCAACTGGCTCCAGTGCCTCACCACCCTCACAGTAAAAAAATTTTTTTTTCAAACATCTAATGTAAACCTACTCTCCTCCAGCTTGAAACCATTACCCTTTGTCCCCCTATATGCCCTTATAAAAACTCCCTCTCCATCTTTCTTGCAGGCTCCCTTCAGGTACTGGAAGGACATATTTAGGTCATCCCAGAGCCTTCTCTTTTCCAGGCTGAACAATCCCAAAATACCAAATCCCTCAGCCTTTCCTTACAGGAGAGGTGCTTCATCCCTCTGGACCCACTCCAGCAGATCCATGTCCTTCCTGTGCTAGGACCCCAGAGCTGGATGCAGCACTGCAGGTGGGCTCTCACCAGAGCAGAGCAGAGGGGCAGAATCCCCTCCCTCACCTGCTGCCCACGCTGCTCTGGATGCAGCCCAGGACACATTTGGCTTTCTGGGCTGCAAGGGCACATGGCTGGGTCATGTCCAGCCTCTCATCCACCAACACCCCCAAGTCCTTCCTGGCAGGGCTGCTCTGGATCTGTTCATCCCCCAGCCTGGATTGATACCAGGGGTTGCCCAGATCCAGGTGCAGCACCAGCACTTGGTCTTGTTGAACTTCATGAGCCTCATGAGCTTCACTTCTGGAGCTCGTCTAGATGGCATCTCATCTCAATGATTTTAAATGGCTTAATTCACCATACACATTAAATCAGGAAAGTATTTGATTTGTCCAGTTTATCATATGACTTTTATCTGCACATGTTAATTAAGAATACACATTTTAAAACAAAAACAAATCTGTATGTTACCTGAACATCCCATCTGAACCCATCAGATTTTTCAGGCACATTGACAAATATTTCAGGGTGAAAATTAAAATAGGAGTGGAATAAAAGAGCTAAAGAGAAAATAAATACATTCTACCTAAACCAACACATACATGAAGGCTACTAGAAGACCTACACACTGGTAAGACTCACGGAAACAAGTTAAGCTACCATGAAACGATTGAAGGTAAGTCAGAGAAGGACCAAAACATGTTACTAAACAGAATAAACACAGGGTCACACATTCATAGCAAGTATTTGAGCTATAAACCACGTATTTTGAAATATCACCATAAAACCCTAAGAGAAAAGCTGGTCACAGGACCCTTATGCATTAAAATGGTCTTTAAACTCTTTGCATTAAAAGCAACACTACTCTGTATTTCCAGAGCCTGCTCATAAAAATATTCTCAATAGAAGACTTGGGGGGGAAATACGAGCAAATAAACCCTAAAGCTATGACAACATTAAATCAGTTGTGTTTATGTATATGATAGTTATAAATGTACCTGGCCAGCTCCATACAGCTATCAGTCAAACTCGTTGAAGAATTGAAATATTCTCTGCCAGCAGCCAAAACTAGTTCAATACTTCTCGCATAGCTGACTCGGTACTGTGGCTTCCCTTTTGATGAACTTGGTAGATCCACTGACCAAACACTGCAATGCATCATTTGCCCAGCCAAGTGGATATTGTCTATGCTGCTTGAGCACAAAAGACTTTCGGTGAATATCTAAAAAAAAGAACAGTAATTTAATAACCTGCAGGAGCAGCAGTTTCAAATAAGCTTATCCGCATTTTATGGCATTAACCACTTTGAATACAAGTATCTTTGAAGTCAAAAGAATATATTCAGTCCAAGCAGAAAATCTGACTTCTGCCAAGGAAAGTATTTCTACAATTCACTTAAGTAAAGCTAAAATTAACTAGTAGCTAGTTTCTATTTACTGGAAGTTAAAAAAAAAGAGAAAAGCATATTAACTGTCTTTTTACAATACAACTTAAGACACCAAAAACAGATCTAAGTTCTCAGGTGTTACTACAACGTAAAAATCTGAAAAGGCAGTTCAGCATTAAGACCTTAAAACTAACAACATATGAGAAGAAATTTTGTATTCCTAAAGAAACTAAAAATATATAGAACTGAGCATGTAAGATGTTCTTTAAATTGTAATCAAGACTGTCTTCAAAGAATGCAAACTAATATAACGTTGTAGCTGCCACAAAACACCTAGCTGATTTCCAGGTAAAAGTTTTGCCCACTTTAAGACACTCAAAATACTCTCAATTCCTTACAAAAATAATTTGCTTTTTTCTTACACATAGTCATTGTTGTCCTAATGGAAAGAAACATAGAAATTTAATCATTTCAGAAAATATCACAGCTGCAACAGTATGGCCTTTATCAAATGTTTTAAATTTCATAAGAAATTCAAGAGGATCAATGAATCATAGAAAAACCAAGGTTGGAAGGGACCTCTAAAGATCATTTGGTCCACCCTTTCATGGGAAAGAGAGCATAGATGAGATTATTTAGCACTCTATCCAACCATAGTTTAATTTCAAGATATATCTTTTCAAGGAAGAACCTCTCCAAACCATCTCATGCTCTGGAAAGGAAAACAGGTCTGTGCTTTTTAAAGAACATCACACAACTGGATCATCTTCCATTTCACAATGTATTAACCCTCAAGGAACAGCGAGAGATGCAAAATATCACAGCTGACCCTTCTTCCTCAAAGATCACACATGGAACATTTACCTCTCTCAAAATTTATGAAGTCCTCCTTCAAGAGGACAGAATTCACTTTGCATGAAAGAAGAACACAGTAAGCATCATGCTAAAAAATACCCAAACCTCAGACGGGATTGCAAATCCTTACTGCCTCACCAATTTATCAGTTTTGAAGTTATCAAAGTAGAATTGCATATGACAGCACTACATTTCAAAGCATTTTCAGCACGCCTACATAATTTTTTTCCAAAACCCTTCGTTGTGTTTCTTTTTTAATCATATCGTTCAGAGTTTATAAAAATAGTGTAAACAGAAAACTTACATTAAGATCAGAGCAAAGCAAATGCCTTATTTGCAGAGTGCTCTAGTACTACAATTTTTTAACATGCACTTAAAAAAATTTCAAGTACACCAAGTTGTAGCCTACCACAAAACCATGACTATTAAACATGCTGCAATTTTTCTAGTTGTACAACTACAGGGAAAGAATGATTTTTCTCATTGTATAAGTTGTATAGCATTAGTTTTTTCCTTCTTTTTTTTTCTAATTTGCTTTTAAAACTTCTCCCAAGAGCTGATCAGAGGGGTAGCCATAAGCAATTAAATCTTTAAACTGCAATAAAACCTGCTTTTATATAGATATAAACACTAATTATAGTGGACACAGTACTGCATCTGTAATAAACTGCAGTAAATTGAAGTGAAAATGTAAATAAACAATACATGTCATAGCAAATTCTACACCTGTCTAATAGCTGTCCTTTGCAAATACTAAGGACATGGGTTTGGGCTTTATGCACATGCAAGGGTTTTTACCTTCAATGAAATTAGATTTCTCATCTCACATAATTTTACTTAAATTGCAAGCAGTAGAAAGTCCATAATCCTATAATGATCTTGGATAATATTATCAAACCAGAACTCCATGTTTAAGAAATGCTTGAGTGAAGATAATGTTTTATTTTCATTAGTTTGGAGTGTTTATTGCTAAACACATTTGTACACAGATTTACAGGCTATGGAACAAAATCTCACAAAGTCGACTCAATTTCTAAATAGCTTAATTTTAATAAAAGATATAAAAGATATTTATCAGAGGGGCTTTAGATAAAACGAATAAACACCAGAAATTTTTTCCTTAAATAAAATACTGTAAAAAAAGCCAGCAGACAACCAAGTAACAACACAGAAAAGCGTATTTACACTTGTGAGCAACAATATGAAATAAGCATCTGTAACTTACTTGGGACATAGTAAGAAGACATAAAACTCACCTCATAGCAAGTATCTGAATGTAAGCATCGATACACTTTCTGCTGCATGTCCAGCATATCCTGGAGCAATTCCTTCCACTGTGTCTCACCAACTGATGGTTGCCTACAAATATTTTTTAAAATTAAATATTCTCTTCCCCAACAAATTTAAATAAAAGCAGTAGATTTTCATCACCAAAAATATGAGTTTTCTCAAATGCTATTTCAGTGTTTAATTAGACTTTCAATGATTCAAAGACATAAGGCTTTTAATTATTAATTCATATTAAAACAGTGTCTGTGGGATAAAATGGTTTGACAACAATGCAGTACCCAAAATGCTTTTTCTGTTTTCTGTGGGATAAGACAGGGATTTAAGCAATCTTTCTCAAGAGCCCTCAGCTAGGTTTTGATAATTTTCCATAAGACATCAGAAAGTTGGAAGTGCTATCTTCCTGCTGATCCAAGAACTGCAGGGCAAAACCAAGTCTGTAACAGCAACTGAGGATCATTAAAGTGCTGTTCATTGTAGGCAATCTCAAAGGACTAATCAATTGCATGCAATCACAGGAGAACAGAGCTGCAACTTTATTTTGTTTCTTAAAATTGAGTGGTATTCAGATTCTCGACCCTCTGAATCCATGGATCTCTGTTTATCCACAAAGTCTCAACTTCTTGTGCTCTGACAAAACTTTTACTAGTAAAAACACTATGAAGGTTTTTTGACATTATCTTGAGCCTTTCAGATTAGAAAAAGACCTTTTTAAATGACATGACTTAGTTCCAGCTAATAGTGATTTTCTCATGTTGCATTAGCTTTTATTTTGTCAAAACAAAGTCTCTCCAACACAAGTGGAAAAATCAACATTTTTCCTACAGAGGCATTGTCTTGATCCTTCTAAAGAGAGGTTTCTAAAAGTCTTAAAAAGCTTTCAGACTACTAAAAATCTAAATACCACTCTACTCTAATGGATAAACTGGTGTGCATATTTGTTCTAAACAACAAAGAAAATAACCAGCAGTTATGGCTGGTTTTCCCCAGGATTCAAAATTTTTATCTGCTCATGCCAAGAACCATTTAATAATTCATGTACAATTGAAAGATGAGTTAAATGAAGTAGTTCTTAACTAGAAAAATTGAAAAATTATACTGGGAATATAAGTGGTAGAATCAACACCTAAAATCAGTAAATTGTCCTATTACAAGGGTTCCAAGAAAACACAACAAAAAAACCAAAGCATTATTTTACAAATTGTACACTCTCAATAAAATTAAATATTTCTTAAAGGACCTTATTTACAATATGTTAACTTTCACAGTTCATCATCCTGCAGTATTTTGCAGCCAGTATGCCTTTTAAGCTTGTTTACTTGAACACGAACATACTAAAGCAGGTTTGAAGGCAGGCAGAGATTTTTGATTGTGGAGAATGCAGCCAAAACACTAATCACGGTAATCGTGAGTTTAACAAATGTGTGTATGTACACTGCCTTCAGGGTGAACACCACAGCTCCCTGCTGCCACAAAGCAGGCAGGTGTGCTCTGTTACCTCACCACCCTTCCCCTCTCATCCCCTGTTCCCCTTGGAATACTAACTTGCGACCTGTGTGCCTTGTCAGCCTGATCATCAGCTTCCGTGCCTCCTCTGCATTGTCCTTAGTGTCTCTCACAAAGGAAACCGGCTTCTGCAGGCCATGCTTCTCCAACAGCTCCGACACACTGCAAACAGACAGGCAGCCTTCTTGAATCCTGCACAATTGTACAACTACTGCTGCAGCAGCAGGAGTTTTAAAGCTCTCTCAAACAATGTACTGCAAATGCAAACAGTCTCTATTAAATCTCTAACAGTATAGACTAACCAGACATTACCTACATTTTTAAAAGTATACATATATATTAATAATACCGTAGGGTAAACACATACCACCAACACCTCATGACATACCCTTCACAGTTTTAGTCTTCGATCACTCAAAGCATTATAGAGTAACAAGATCAAAACAAATTCCTCAAGTTAATCCTCTTCCCCTCCCCCCCAAAAAAACCCACCAAAAATAAAACAAACAAACAAACCAAAAAATCCCCAAACAAATACATTAAAAAATTCCCCAATAAACAACCCCCCCCAAAAACCCAAAGAAAACAAAAAACCAAAACACAATCCCCCAAACTTTTATTCCATGAAAAATATCTCTACAGTTTTATACTATACAAATAGATAAAATAATTCAAAATTCCTATGTTCTGAATACAAAAAACATACAGATAATCTTGTTGGCAGCATTTAAACAAAAATTTGCTGGATCCTTATCATAAAAATGTTCTTGGCTATGCCTAGTGATTTCTGTAAGAATATTTATTTTAGCAAAATGAAATACCTAAGAATTTGTTCCAGTTCATCAACTTCATCATGAAGAGTGTTAGTTTTAGTTGTTTCAGGCCTGCAATGATATCACACAATTAAATATATACATACACACATACTTCTTATAATTTTCTCTTGTAATTCACACTACATACATATAAAGATAAGTAGTTTGAAACATTCCTTGATTAAAATAAAATATTTGTTTACTTGGAAATATTAAAACTATTGGGCTTCTTGCTGTAAAGACAGTTAAAATTTAGAGGGTCACTCAATATCCCAAGAGCAGAGGTCTTCCTTCTTCCTTAGACTTTTCTCAGGCTCCCTCCTTCCTTCATGTAAAAGATACTGGAAGAATAGTTTACATCTCACAGATCACAGAGTATCTCCTCTTCATGCTTTCACTTTCTTGAGCATTACTTGTCCTTCAATAGGCTTTCCATCTTCCCTCTCTCACAGGGACATATTGCTGCTTTAAAGTTAGGGCAAGATGCCACTATTCCAACAAAACCAGTAACACAGCACAAACACTTGGTCTCAATTCATCAGATAAAAGTCTAAGAAACAATACAGAAGCCTTAGTCAAGGCTGCTACTTTAACTCATGTTCTGCTACATTAACTGG
This sequence comes from Falcunculus frontatus, assembly GCA_013398115.1. Classification (NCBI taxonomy): domain Eukaryota; kingdom Metazoa; phylum Chordata; class Aves; order Passeriformes; genus Falcunculus; species Falcunculus frontatus. Next base: position 2,751,938 of record VZRV01005576.1, on the reverse strand, counting down.
TAGAGTATGTACACAGCAGAAGTATATAGATACACACATTACAATCATGGCAGCTCAGAGGTGAACAGAATACTCTGGTAACTTGGTCTGCCCTTTAGCGACTTAACAACCCTCTTTAAAGCATTAATTCACAACTATATTTAATATTTCTAAAATATTTACAAATAACCTAATAATTTACAAATAAAATGTTTACCCATATCCTCTTTGTGGAAGGCATTCCAAAATATCATAACAAAGAGAGAGCTGGTCATCTCGCTCACAGCTATAAATGCACTCCAATGCTGTGATCATAAGCTGGTCCTGATCAGGAATAATTTTTTGCTGACACTAACAAGACAAGAAAGTACACTGGTTTTTATTTTGTTTCTAATTCAACAGTTAATTTTCTTTTGAACATAAAAAGACATGTACTCCAAGTAAATAAATTTTCTTCAGGTGCAATTAGAACATTTCTTGCTAACAATGCGGTTTAAATCATAACCTGAAATTTATCTTGGCTAGTTTTCTGCAGTGCAGACACTTGAAAGAACAGTGGTATGCCATTATACCCTTTTTGAATTTGAGAAGTGGAGAGGGTGCAAAGGCAACTGCTGCAAACATTTATCAGATTTATTTAATATGTACAACAGTACCAGCATACATTAAAGAGCTGTGGTTGTGCCTCACTGGTTGATTTCTGTCCATACACTCAGAACATTCAATAGCATGCAAAAATGTGCCTGTGTGCTCTGGAATAATTATTTAAGCCATAGAAGCAGCATGAAACACTCACATGGAAGGCAACTTCAGCCCTTACTCACTGAACTCTCACCTCAATCCTAATGGCCCCCACTTTATTCTTTACATTTGCTGAGGAAGGTGGGAGAGGGGGAAGAAACTTGAAATCTACTCCTAGTAAAATTCCTCAGGAAAAAAATATTAGTGAGATCATTAAACTCTTTCATATCCACTTTTTATAAAGCAAATAAGCCAGGAATTTACTTTAAACAAGTCATCAGAAAATCACTTCAAAGAAAAATCCATAATTTTTATTCTACTAGGCTAGAATCATTATTACATTAGTTTGACAGTCCCATCAAGGACAGTTTAGCTGCATTATAATTTATGCTCTAAAACTTCTTAATTAATGTTTTCTAAAACATAACAAATTCTGGGTCCAAGAAAAAGGGAAAGATAGAAAGACGCTCTGATTTAGATGAGCTAACTCTATTTCTGCATTAACTTCTTCGGGACTAGAATTTCCAAAGAAACCAGTAGAATAATCAGGGTTCTTTACTTACAGCAGGTTTTGAATTCTGAAATATCTTCAGAGGTAGAGTCAAGTCTTCCTTTGCCAATGTTACTAAATATTCTTTAAAAAGGGCATTTGCAAGACCAGGGGACTGATTTTCACAGCGGTGGAGAAAAGGGATCATCCACTGATAAACATTCTTCACATATTTTTCATCCGAGGACTGGAAAGCACAAAGAGTTACAGAGAGGAAATATAAGACCAAGTTCAGCTTCATTGTCCAAAATAAGCAGGAAAAGCAAAAAAACTGTTTCAGTTATATTGATCAAAAAAGGTTCTATTTGTTTATCTTCACCTATCACAAACAGATCAGGAACATCATGAAACCCTGAAACAATCTTTCTGCTACCCAATGGCTTGGGGAAACTGAGCAGAACAGGAGTAAAGCCCATTAAGTGAGGAAAGCCTGCCTTCCTCCTGTAGTTTCAGAATGAGTGAAAGACCATGCAAGCATGGCAGAGTAGCATTACTTTCAGTAATTCAGCACGAATGCAAGACAGAAAACCAAGTGATGAGTGGCAACATTAAAAAAAAAATTAATTTCTGAGTATTTTCCTATTATCCTCTGGTGCTTATGTGTTCTTCAAATGAATTTCAGTTCCCTGTTCTATCTCAAGCTGTTTTCCAACCCTTCCAAGGATGTTTTTTATTCTGAAATGCCACGGACAAGCTCAATACAGAGACAGAAATATAAATGTGGTGCAAAGGCAAATATTAAAAGTTTCTTGACAATATTTAAAGACACCAAAAAACATCCAAGGAAAACATTCAATACTGTGGTATCTGCAGCATCATCAAGAGCTACAATGAAGATCCTTTAAAAAAGGTCAATGAAAAGGCAATTCACAGCTTTCAAGAAAAGATTTAGTAACATTGAATCCTCAGCCAGGGACAAAAAAGGTCTTTGAGAAAACTGAGCCAATTTAGCTTTATTTTAGAAACAAATTAACAAAGAAATAAACCCTACCCCAACAACAATAAAAAAAAAAGGAACAGTGAAAAAGTAGAATTTTTATTGAATCAAAGATGGAAGTTCATCAGAAAAATGACAGTGTCTTTATATATACAGGATCCAGGGTAACCTGAGTTATTGGATTTCAACATATACTTATTGATTTATTCAAAATACTTACATTCTTCATCAACAGTCTCAGCTTGTCAATGTCTTTCATCTCTAAAAGTTCCTTCAAAGTCAAAGTTCGATCACCATCAGTCTCATAAACCACTGTCTCAAGAGTGATCAGATTGTCACAAAGCACCTGCAGACCAGGAATGTTCCTCTCCATGCCAAGACGAACAAGGGACAGAGCACAGTCAACCTGACAAATAATTACAAAAACACTGCTGTACAACTGTTTGCCAAAAACCAACTTCAATCTGTTTCCTGTCTGTGCATCTATTTTATTTCCCTATTGCTAAATAGGCAATTTTAAGTTCCTAGAAGCTTTTGTGGACTGTGCATTCCTAGATGGATTGTCCTTCTCAGCTTTATGAAAACCACACAAAATGCTTAATCTTAGGAGATGACACCATTATATGCATTTAACCAAGATGCATCCTATTGATGCACATAAATTAGAATATTATTCCCTCTGGAGACCACACACAGCTCCTCTCAGTGCATGGAATATGAAGGACTGCTTTAAACTAAGACAATCAACTAACTGACATGCAACATGACTTTTCTAGCTGAACATGATTTATTAATTTTAATTGTTGCATTTTATGTCCCAAAAACCAATGACAGTCTTCTTCCCCAGTGACTGAAACTACCTTTATATGAAAGGTTCTGTTTCAATTTCAAAGAACACAATACTGGCTGTAAATATTCAGCAAGGCAGACATAAGTCTTGGAGAGCAGAATGCAACTTAATTTATACATTATATAATTTAACTGATCCTTGGAAGTTGCTTTTATTTCCATACCTACTGATATGTTGTTAAGATCACAGGCAACTGTGATTAAAAAGAGCCCTGGAGGACTGCAAGCTTGTAGAACAGAAGAACTCACCCACCAGAACTAACCTATAACTATACTTCCAGAGACCCTCCTTTTCATGCAGCTAAACTGGCTTGAGAAACAATAAAATACTGGAGCACAAGAGTGATGAGCTCTCTTTTTACGTGCAGTGCTTATCTTTACCTCATAGAGCTTCAAATACTTTTAACATATGAAGAAAATCAAGCAAAAATAAGCTGCATGTTAGTCCCACAGACACAGTACAACTGCCAGGAAGAAATCATGACAGAACCACATATGGACATGACAGTGACACATGTGACCAACACCTATCAATATACCTGACACAGCAGCATGTGACAGGCAATAAAGCATGTTTCCCAACATGCTGTGCACAACTTTCCCTCCCTCAGTTACAAACATAAAATGCAACGGTAAACACTTTTCATGGATTACAAAAGAGCTACTGTCTGCTATGGCAAAACAAATGAAACAGAACCTACTGGCTTCCTGTTCATTTCTACAGATTAATTATTTGGCTGAGTAAATTTCAGAGCAAGTGTAAGCACGCTGAAAACAAAAAAAAACCAAGTACTTCAAAAGCCATAATGAAGTTGAGACACAGTGTACATTACCGAGGGAGAAGTGTCTACTAATATGCATTAGGACTGTTAAGGATTCTGTCGAAGAAGGCTGCTCAGCCATCGTAATTTCCTCATTGATATTCTCACCTGCATTGCATATTCTTCAATTTCCTGTGCTCTGCTCAAATACCAATCAGTGACGAGATCTACTGAAAGGTCAGTAGTCCTGTACTTCAGTAACTCAGGCTGCAATTCATACAGAAACTGGCCTTCATCTTGCAAAGTTGGTTCAATAATCATCCTTAAAAAAAAAAAAAAGTATATGTTTAAGTCTGTATTTGCTCACCTATTTTTTTTAACATCAGTCTTTTTCCTGCAACTTCTAAGAGAAAATGATACCATCAATCTACCATTAGACAATAAATTGATGAGACTCAAATGCCAATCACAGGGAGCACTAGTTTTTGAAAGCAAAGGAACTACTAAGATTTTGAACAGCAGGATAGATCATGAAAGAAAGAATCCTCTCTACTGAACTAGTAAGAGATTTCAAACGTGATAGATCATGAAAGAAAATGCTCTCTACTGAAGATCTGGGTTTGCACAACCTCTGCTTTCCATTTGCTCAATCAGTCTCACTGAGAAAGCTGAAAACACAAGGTAGTGCATACAAAAAATAATAAGTGAGTCTTACTGGGTCAATTCCTGCATTTTAAGAATTAGTAAATAAATTCTTTATATTTTTGCTTTTATATATACTTACCTGCATTCTGGTTTTTCACACCAGTCTTCTTCACGATGTTTCTGCTCATTCCAAGGAAGAATTTTCAATGTCCCCTTCTTGTAGCTGGTATGACAGAAAATAGAAGCTTTATGTAATTTTATGTCTTTTTAATTTGTTATGGCATTCAGTTAATGGAACACAAAGCATACAAAAATATTTCAGTGAATTCACAATAAGCATGTCAGTCAATTACAGTATCAATTATTTCAGATTTATTACTTCTTAGTGCAGCTTTACAAGTGTGGTTTTGCCTGTATGTTATCCATACAAACACAATACATATTCTACCTATACTATTAAAGATTCAATAAAAAAGATTAATGAATTTATTTTCTTACAGACTATGCTTTAAAAAAAGGAAAAAACCAACTACATGCTTTTAGAACTTTTACCATTTCACAGTAAGTATTCTGACTTCATTTGCTGTCACAAAAGACTGAAATGAATAAAAACCTATGATCTTCACAGCTTGAAAAAAAAAAAGCTGTTCAAATTTAGCACAAATCCTCATACTGAAATGACACATGCCCTGCTGTGCTGATTTTCTCAATTAAGTTTAATGTGGGTTTCTGACTAAAAACTTCTACAGTGAAACATCCTCTAAATACTGAGGCTGAAGACAAAAAAAACTGTTTAATTTAAGATGCAGATTAAGAATATAATGGATTATTACTAGAATGATTAGTTATGGCTTGGTGTAGAAGGCTAGCTGTTTAGGCAGCATAAAACACTAGAAAACCATGTCAAGCTATGCAGAACATAAACTAATGGGGAAGAGAAGAACTTTATAGGTTCTGGCACTTGTAGAAATAAGAATCAAACCATGTACAAAGTAGAGACATTAGAGTTGCAGCATACTGGAACAATAAGCTATTTTAAATTTAATTCATTTTCTCCTGACCCTGAAAATAAACAGCAATGGCAACACTACATAGACAATCCCTATTTATAAACTAACAACTGACACAATCTTCTCATCCCTTGAACAGCAGCACTGTAACTCAGTAGCTTAAAAATAAACACAACTCCAACCAACAAATCAATTTCACAATATAGTAAGAGTCGAAACAGTAAGATAAAAATCAGTAGCTCCATCTCATTTAGCAACAGCCATTAAACTCGCTGAACAAAGCACGGCACGCTCATAAACTGCCCTGCCCCACACACATACACATCTCACCCAGAGGGCTGGTCACTCTTTTTTTCCCTTCTCTGTGCATTAGCAAATAACACCTCATGCTTTATCACTGTAATTCCAACCCTCCAAATTATACGTGCTGTAGTAATCCAACAATAAAAAGGTAGAGGAAGATTTGCAGGTTATAGAAGTCAAACAAATGGAGGGGTGAGGATGGAAAACTGCTAATTCCTGTGTCATAGCTATAGCAACATCTGCTTTCAATTCCAGTTCACCTGAACAAAACACTCTATGGCTCTCTTTATAATTACACACCAGGTAGGAACATCATTAAAAAATAATTCATAAAGAAAACTCCAAACTAACATTTGTGGTATAAACACCATGAATAAAGCCACTTTTTTATTTTTGAAAGATTCATAATCCCATACATTTTGGGGAGTAGGGGTGCTGTAGGTGTTGAAACCTTAAATAACATAATTTGCCAATAATTTAATGTTTAAAACTGACTTAATAAACTAAATTAATATAGTCGTATTTCAAATGTCATACATGAGAACATTATTATGGAAGGCCCAGTTTGAAGTGAAAAAGTTCTCTTCGGCAGCTGAAATGTCAAATACCAGAAAAGCCAAAGTGTGGTTAATGCTGCCTTCCAAATTATAAAATCAAGACAGTACAAGCAGGACTTTATATTTCAACTGATAATGCTCTCCTTTCCTGTGTTCTATTTAATAGAAAAGAAAGCAGAACAAACATTGTCTAAGACAATTTCATCTCTTAGCAAATTTTTCCCATTCATTTCCCAGTAGGCTTAAGAAGAACTTTCAAGGTGGGACTGATTGATTGGTTGTTTTGTTTGGGGGAGCAGGGGGGTGTGAAGGCAGGGAAAAGATTGGGGGTAAAATTAAAGAAAAGTGGAAAGTTATAGACACAGCTGTAACAGCATGGAAATTATAGGAGAAAATGCAGTTGCTCCTCCCTGCATGGAATGAGGTCAGTGTGCCTGATTTCCCCCACACAATAGATGCTAAGGGGGTCTAAAAGAAAGGTGGAGCAGAGTAGAGACACCATGGCCAGGCTCTGCTGAAATCCTTGCAAAGGAGGGAACTCAGCAGCACTTTTTAGCTGGTAAGTCACAGAGCAGCTAAAACCCAAAGGAGATAAAGATGTCTTGCAGTTGAATCATCAACCGTGGCAAAAACACCCTCCTTGGACTGGTGCATATTCCCATCCCAACGTCACATCGGATATTATACTCATGTTCCCTGCCTCCAAAGTACCCCCAACCCTCACTGAATAAGTATACAAGTATATACTTTTATACTATTTCTTCACTTAAATAGAAATAAAAAAATAGTATAGAAGTTAAGAATGGGCTAAACTCAGGGAAGATTCCATGGTAACTTCCGGGATCAGCTGACAGGCTGAACCTGTCCTCTCCTTCATAGGGATGTCCATTGGGTAAGAACCATGTTCCACACACACTGAATGAGTGTCTCCAGCTAACTTTGGTTAGGGAGCAGAGTTTTTTATGTTACATAGTATATATTGCTTTGAATACGTTTCTGCAGTCAGGTACTATCACCACCAATCCTGGAACCTTAACCTGTCACAATTTTATTAATAAAGAGTGTTATACAATAAACTGTTAGTGTGAGTCCTTCAAGGGGGGGCGGCAGTCACTGGCAGCAGGGAACACACTTGAATAAAGGTGTGGAGACCTAGGAGGGATCTCTGTTTGGCATAGAACTGCCCTCTGACCTAGCACCGCTCCGTGAAGAGTCCCCATAATGGGACACTGCCAGACTGCTCTGGCACAAGGGTCTCAGACAGACTAATCAGACACAAAAGGTTTGAGGAAACCTGTTTTCATGACAAGGGGCTTGTTTGCTTTCTTCGTTGGTTGGTTGAGTTTGGGGGTTTCTTGCTGGTGTTGTTCTTTTGGGAGGAGTTAGGTGGTTTTTTTTTAATATTAATACACCTTCTTAATGGGAAAAAAAAAGAAGCTTTTATACAGCAAAGGGCAGACAACGGTTTCATTTCAGAAGCCGTTTCAAATGTCTGCAGAACTGTAGGAGAACTACTATGAGAGAATAACATTAAGAGAAAATTTTCAAGTAACAACTCCAATTTCACATCACAGATAGCTTTTTCCTCCAACATTAGCTCACATACTAATGTCTTAATTATTATTCTGTCTCCAAAATTTGTAATGCACTTTGTTAAAATTATTTGATGTAGTCAAGTCCTACAGGCCCATCCTGTATGTGAGATTATTTCTTTATTAGCAAAACAATAAAATAGCCATTGCTTTTTTATAAATTAAAGGGGCAAGAAGATACTCAGTTGTTGGTGAGGACCAAGCTGCTTCTAGAGTTTCCAAGGCAGTGGAAACTCTAAAAGCAGCTTGAGGGCCTAAGCAGTTTCAGAAGCTTAACAATCACAAAGCAAAGAACTTGCACCAGATCCTGCTCTTCCCTTAGTCTTACTCCTTCCCACAGCTCCACTACGAACAGCCCAAAGAGCACCAGGGAACTGGTAAACCAAGGTCAGACCCTCTCCGTCAGTTTCTCTCACCTCTTGGCTGAGTCTCCATCAGTGGAAGGTATTTAAAAGACAAGGAATGTGGCACTTAAGGACATGGTTCAGAGGTGAACTTGGCAGTGTTAGGTTTGGACTTGATCGTAAGGGTCTTTTCCAACATAAACTATTCCATTATTCTAGTAAAGAGAACACAAACTGTGCCCCTACTCCTCTCTTTCAAAATCTGGCTTTTATAAGAGTCTCTGATGCATGTACCCAACAGTGGAGCAATAGGGGAGACACATGATAAGTAAATAAATACAGCAAGACCCTTTAAGAAAATTGCAGCACATGTAACTTTTTGTATTTACTCTGAAAGCAAATTCTTGTTCCCAGGAGTCACTTGGACTTTTCATGACTCTCTTAAGTAAGAGCTTCCCACCTGAATAAATCTTCCTATATAATCTCAGAAGCCCAGAAGACATTTTGAGGAAATTTTCTTTGGTTTGGCTGTTTTTCCAGTGATTGCTTTGGTTGTCATTGAGAGAAGAAAGCCATGCAAAATAGTAAGGAAAGAGGTGCATACATTTAATGGATATTTAAACTTCAACATTCTCCTCTTTAGACTGACAAATTATTAAATGAGAAAATTACTAAAAATAAACAAATACAGACATTTAGAATGCAAATTTAAAACCATCCTTGCAAGAATGAGATCTGAATGACAAAGAACCAAGGAATTTCAAAACGCACACACACACGATCCTAATGCTACTGTCCCTCAGTATGAGACTGGAAGAGAAACAAAAAAAAGAAAAAAAAGAAGTTAAAGAAAAATCTACTGGCCCAAGCCTGTACTGCCAAATACCACATAGAACACATTCTTCACGATTTTGTTGCCACATCCAGCACACTTGCCATAGACGTGGTGAAGTTACATCCAGGACATGCAGTTCCAATTAAGAAGTCATTTCTTTGCAGATTCAGTAGCACAAAAGGTTTACAATTAAAGTTGGCAAAACTTGCATATTTTGAACTGACCTATGTATCAGTACGAATTACATGTGTCTAACCTCCACTTATTCTTAACATAGTTGAGTTGCTTTACTGACTCTGATAAACAATTACTAGAGACTAAAAAGCTTAATTTTTATGCAAGCAAGCATTACCTACTCTGGCCTAAAGTCAACAGGTATTAGCAAATGTTTCTTTCTGCAGACATGCAATCAACTATTTAGCCCATATACCTAACTCTTCTCAGAAAATAATCTGCATATCCTTCTTCCTGTCTAAAAGTTGGTACCTTTTTTCCTATCCCTGTAACACATAAGCCACTTGAGTTTGCCCTTAAATTCAAACTGCTTCAAATATTTTTTTAAGATACACTTTAAAATGGAATCCTTTCCAAATAGCAGAAGTCAAGAATTACGTACAGACTGCATTAAAATAATTTCTCTAACATCCCAGGTTTATAGTGTCAACTGAAGCTGAAAGTTTACTGCTTAAAAAAAGTAATGTTTAAGAAAGAACTCACTCAATTCAAGTTCCCAGGCTTTGCTCTCTGTGAAAGTTGCTTTCCTTCCCCCTTTCCCTGCAGCTCCAAAATCCATCAAGTGATGAAGCAAGGTGCAACTCTGCCTCTCTCTGCCCGTTTTCTCAACAGGGTACAATAAAAAAAAAACGTAAAAAGTATAGAGACAAGCAATATGAATGACTAGAGGCAAGAAGTGTATGACATCCATTTTCCAAATACTGGAGCAGATTGAAGAATCCTAGAAGAAAGAACCAATATGCCAAGACTGGCACCAAGTTGTTCATGTTACCATTTCACTTAAATAGGAAATGGTATTTCACTATTCCTACAACAGTGCAAATACTGATGGAGACCGGGCCTCGTTTACAATAAACAGCAGATACTGTTTTACACAATTAGTAGCTAAGCTGTTAACTACCTGCTGCATGGCATAGAAGACAAACCACCATGTACTCAGATTCAAAAATTGAATGAATTACTGGAATAAAGTCTCATCAAAGTTTACTACATCTAGAAAATACCTAGTTGAGGATATTTGAGCCATATATTATAGATGTATTTTATTTCTCACTTGAGAAACTTCAAGTGAATGTTGCAGTGCGCTTGCCTGTACCTATTTTCCTCTCCTGAGAACTATTGTTGGCCATTTGCCTTCTGGCCAAATCTACCAAGACCAATCTCATGTTTCAGCACAAGGTTTTGCAGAAGTGAAACCTACAGTTGTCCAGACTCCTCAATTTCAGAAGTGCTAAAAGCATACTTCAAAAGTTTCTCATAAAAGCTTATTAACAGACCAGTGCGAAACACTCAAGAAAAAAAGATTTTTCATTTCATGGGAAAGAATCGTCATGCAGTGAAATCTTGACTGCAAAATGTCTACTCTATCTTTTTTCCCTTCTCACAGCAGAAAAAGTTAGAGTTAAAATATTTTAAGTCAGGTGTATGGATAAGCCATGGAAAATACTTTTTAAAGTATTTTCCATGGCTTATCCATACACCTGACTTAAAATACTTTTACTTTTTACTATTTAAAGTATTTTCTGCTCTGGCTCCATTTGCCATTTTAAAAGTATTCAGGCTCACCACTGGAATAAGCTGAGAGAGGAATTTTAGATTTTTAAATTCTCACCAAGAGTCAAGCAGTACTCAGAAACCATCTCCTCTAAATGCTTAAAGAAAACACCATCAAAAAAGATTCAGCCGCAAGATTTTTCATCCTAGTAGAAATCAGCATTTATGTAAAGTCAGTTTTAACTGGTAAGTTTCTTGGTGAGTTCAGAACACATACACAAAAAAAACCCTAGCAGAACCCACAGCACTCAGAGCTGGCTCCTAACTCCAGTCACCTTCTCAACAATGCCAATAAAATACGCAATTCCCTCTTGCCCCCTACATGACTGTATCCAACTGTCCTTACTATCTCTCCTCATTCTGAAGAGTTAATTAAAACTCTGTATTTGAAATTAAATACAAGGACTGGAATAAATCAGTCTTGATAGAAGCAAAGGAGGAGACATCCCTGTACCTAAGCCCTTTTTAAAGGCAAAGATTAGAATGCTGTATTTATCCCAACATACACCACAAGGTTTATTCTCAACTGATACTTATGGTGTAGCACAGACTATTTTTTTCCCTCAAATTTCTAATGTCAGTAATTTCAGTGACTCATGCAGAAACAAGAGAGCAACAAAACTCTGCAAAAGAAGTTGTTCAAATGGAAGCAAGTCAGTTGAGAAAGACTTCAAGTGTCAAAATACCATTGCAGTCTGAAAATTCAAAAACATGCACACAGATGAGACAAAGAGATACAGACATGAATACATATCTGAAAAGAGGAAGAGCTCCTATTTTTCTACCATTCTTTGTTTACAACACCTGTACAGCAAATCCAGCTGAATGAGGGCACATCAGAACCTCCACACGTGCCCTGCACACAACACAGAGATGTAGCAGGGCTGAAGTGGCAAATTCAGCATGAGCAGGCAGCCTGTTGTTTATGCAGTGTACACTGTGCTACTGCATCCAGAGTTCACTCTTCTTGCGTTATACAACTTTGCAAGTTTGTTCTCATAACTGAAATCCCACAGAGGTCAGAGACATGTGCAGGTTAAGTCTGCATTCCTATGCACTTGGAATTCCAGACACGGAAACAGATCACTGTAGTCACTAAGGCAGATGGCTTTCTTTCCCAACTAAAAGAAACTATCAGCTGCGCTATACTATAACTGTACACAAATATTAGCAGGGCTTTGGGGTATTTTTTATTTTTTCCTGAGCCACTGCTTCTTTCCTACCCTTCACCCTTCTCTCTTTTCTTTTCAAGAGTAGAATAAATATGATTGGAATCCAGTAAATTGACTGATTATGGAGGTATTCAACTCTGTTTCTTCAAAAAGAGCTGACTTTTCCTGTATTGCTCTTTTCACTCTATTGTTTACGTTGGCTTGGCAATTCTTCCCATTCTTTTCTTTGACAAAAGAGGTCCACGCTATTGTATTTTCTGTATCCTACCAACTGCATTTATTCAAACCTGTAGATTATTTTGATTACTTTTCTCTTCAAGGACAGGCTTTCAAAAGAGCAAGGTCTAACTCAGTTTTAAGGTCAGGTTCCAATTCTCTCCATTACCAATAGCAACCGTGTGGCTTTGCTTTTTTTTTTCCTTTTAAGCATTACATACAACAGGCATGTCTCCAGGACTCCTCAAATTGAAATTTCAGAGTATTTTTTCTTTAAATCTTTACCTTTGTAAATTCATCCACATTGAACGCAAAACGCAATTTACCCCAACACATTTATGAAACAGAATCCTTTTGGTGAAAGACACTGATGTTTTCAGAAGTAGGTTTGCGTTATTTTGGAAGTATATTAATCTTTGCTTGTTCTTTTTTAATCACGTATCGTCTGAAAAATAATGTTAGAAACACTAATTCCTCATTTGAAAGCTTGTGTGTTACATAAATAAAATAATTAAAAGATTCTTTTTAAATTTAATTTAAAAACTCATTTGACCAAAGTATCTTCTCAGACGGCAATGGGGAAATCAATGCCACTTTCTGTGGCTCTGCAATTCTTACGTCGCTGAAACAGTTTTGTCACAATTATTCCATAGCTGAGGATGAAATATAAGAAATGAATCCCAGACAAACGGTCTCAAACAGCTGTGATATGTATTGCATTGTTCATATTGCATGAAAACATTCTTTTCTTTCATTATAGTATCTGAATAGTGAATTAGTAAATACAACTACAGAACTGATTACATGTATTTTTAGGTTTCCAATTGTTCAATATACTATGTGGTACAGAAGTGGTGGGCAGAGAAGTGCTTCATTTTCCAGGAATATCCATAGGACATGACAAATTTATCAAGACTGAAGTACAGCTGCTGCCTAAAACAGAGTGCCAAAAACATCATGCATTTTGGGAAAACTGATCTGCATAAACCAGTGGAAAAGGTATCCCACTGCTTTTGGCCGCCACAGTTAACTAACCTTCAGAATCCCTGCAGTGCACACTGCAATGACAGGTCTTTTGAAGCAGCTCTGCCACTAGAGGAGAAAGTTATAAATTATTTCATATAAACAAATCAAGCTATGTTTTAATGATGCGGGTAACCTCCAATAAAATCTGAGGAGAGGGAGACTTTCTTCCCTCCTAAACAACCTAGAATGAATACTCTAAACATCATAAAAGTCAGCTAACACTACAAAAGCACGATTCAGAAGCTCACTGTGGGTTTTCTTCTTCATGTACACAATTAAAATTGTGAGGCAATAGCCTATTTTCATTTTGTGAAAGGTATTTTGAAGACAAAGCTGAACTTCAAGTAAGATCAAAGCCACCTGCCACCAAATAGTGAAAATACTACTTCAGAAGTGTACATTTATAAAGCATAATTAATGTTCCTGGGAGAAATTTTATTCTAAACCCTGTAAAAAAACAACTAACACATGAGACAATGGCAGCAGTACACTTCATTAGAAGATGGGGCAAGGCAAGACAAACTTCAGTTCAGGACTATGCAGGCAAAAGACACACACGGTAGATGAAGTCAGGACAAGCCAAGCACTAACTAGCCAGAAATACAAAGGAAATCCTGTCAATGTTCTGTGGATAAACAGCACAGCCACAGTTCAGCTCACATTCTATAGGAAGTTATGTGAAGGCTGCTACTGGCCTGTCTGAAACCTTCTCCGTGCTGAACACACTCAGCTCTCAGCTGAATGACAGCTCAGCTCCAGCACAGCAGGTTCTGTTAAACTTCTCTCCTTCCTCTCTGACAGTTCATGTTCTCCACAGCTCCCTCATGGCTTCAAGTTCTCATTCTCGTCTTCAAAAACTCCTCACGACCAACATCTATGGTACTTTTGCCAGCTCACTGTCTGCAGCAGCCTTCTGGCTATAATGAGCTGTTCCTGTTGTTATCACAGAATCCCACAGAAGCAGTTTGCAGACGATTCTCTCTTCCTCCAAACTGCTGCTTTATTTTTAACATGGACAAGAACCTTCCCTGCTCCTACCAGAAGTCAATCCAGACAAGAACATGAGTGTCATCATGACAAGTTAATCTTTCCCTCAAAAAATACTTTTTCTACTTCATAGTAGAAGGTAAGACCTGCCTTTTCTTTTTTTTTTCACCAAATACATCCCTGAAATAATATTAACTACATTGCTCTCTCTACCTCTGAACTCTTTTTTTCTTCCTGTTAGTGCAAAGAAAACAGACACGCACATTAAATTTAGGTCCGTATTATTTTCACTGTAGCACTATACAGATGAATTCAAGCAAATGCAAAAAACCACATCTGAATTACACTACAAACAAAAGCAGTTCAGCTTCACAAGAAAAAAAACTAGTATGAAAAGCAGGGGACTATATATTAGACAGTTCTGCAGATGTTCAGTCATCAAACCTATTTACATGCACATATGAGGAAGGGAAGAGATGAAGCTCTAAGAGCTTTATTGAAACTGCAGTGCCACAGGCAATAACTAAAAACCTAGGTCAGGAGAAGATACCCTTATGAAAAAGCAAAGTTAACTGCTTATGAACTTTTAGTAGTACTTATTCATAGATAAAAGTCAACTACATGGAAATTTTCAGGTTTTAAAACCTTCACTAAGTTTTCAGGAAATACTTCCATTCCCATCCTAGTTCATCAGGCAAATGGAGTTCATCTACAACTCTCCTGTAAAAATTCACTTTATGTCACAACTGAACACCAGTATTTGAGAAAGTTAAGAAGCAAAAACACAGCAACATATAAAAAGTTGCTATCTTAGGGGGAAGATTTTTCCTATAGCATGATGTGCAATCTAGCAGACTTATGGCTGCTGAGGGAACCATACATTTGATGTTCCAGACTTCTGTGAGCTGAAAATGTGAGCAGTAATGTTACAATACAGCAGTTAAGCCTAGTATAAAGGGTAAGAAACTTAAAAGAAAAGGAAAAATACTCTGGTTATGTATTTATAATGGTGGTAAAACATTATTTTCCTAGATCACATTTAAAAACCTGAGGGCAAGAGTCTTAACTATAGATTAAGAACACTAGCTATAGCTACTAAAACAGATTAAAAGGAGCTATCATCTCATCTCCTTTGAAGACCTAAACTT
Source organism: Falcunculus frontatus (assembly GCA_013398115.1). NCBI lineage: Eukaryota > Metazoa > Chordata > Aves > Passeriformes > Falcunculus > Falcunculus frontatus. Next base: position 2,736,498 of record VZRV01005576.1, on the reverse strand, counting down.
TCACCACCTTCATTCTAGTTGTCCTAAAACAGATGTAGTCAGTACATCTGATGGATCTTTGAGAAGGAGCATGAACTCAATAAGAGACAGCAGAGACATAGGAGCTATCATTATAAAAGAAGCTAAGAAATAATATGAGAAGTATGAAAAAATTACAGTCCCAATTCTGCAAAAACACATTATTTAGTAATGTCTATCACACTACCAATTTGAAGCCAACAGGCATTTACAGCCACCAATGTGCCTTAGTATTTCAGATTCCTTCTCAACTTAGGGAGCTGTTGAGCTCCCTTAAATCAGTCTTTTGCAAGAGTCTGATGAATACATAAATTCCCTGCTTAGACACAGAACTCCTGAACTGTTCTGAGTAACCCCTAAAAATGCTAAGCTCTAAAATATGTGCCAAAAATGAGAAACAAAAGGGTATCTACAATTTGAGATTTTTTACAAGCAGATAGAGGGAAAAAATACATATATTTTCTAATAACCTGTCACAGAAGAAAAAAAAATTCTACTTTTCTTCTCCATTAGTTATGCCAGTTCTTCCTTGACTGACACGACCTCAGGTTTTTGTGACATTGGCCTTTAAATGCAATCCTAATGTAAATGACATGTGCAAGTACAAGAAAAACACCTGCTTTATGCCTACAGAATGCACTAAACAAAGGAGCCTTTCTTTCAGTAGGTACTGAGAACTTACTATTTGCAGCTGAACTAGAGGATGCAGATGAAAGAAAATGGCAGTTACAACCTTTACAAAAACATTTCTTACAGGTTAGGAAATTCTTCATCTATAGCACTTTTAAGTGCATTCATGGTTGGTGTGGGTGCACAGCAAGCAGCTGTTTCAGTGCTCTTAGCCTGGCTGTGGATGGAGGTGCCTATTTACCCACCTCACCTGTCCAATGCACAAACAAGGCAGCACCTGCTATACAACCTCATGTTTTTCCTCTGTCAGATTCCCCTAGACATAGAAGAACAAAGTGAGCATAGAGCCACGTAGTGAATTCCCACAGGGATGAGTGTCACCTGAGAGCTGCAGCTGGGAATCAACCCCCTTATTGTCTGAAGTGTGCAATGTGCACAGTCACAATATGATAAACTGGAACAGTACTTCATTCTACACACACAGAGCCATATATGAAGACGTAGAAGACACCTCCACCAAAATCGTTTCTGATCAGCAGGGGGTCTGAGCTGCAGGAGACAGAGCAACAAAGGCAGCAACAAGGCATGAACAAAGTGCTCTTTAAGCAAGGCCACTGGAAAAGGCTGCCCTCTTAAATGGGCAATGCCATCAGCTGATCTGTGTCAGTGGTCTCATCACACGCACCACAGCGACCAAACACCCTATTGATATCTCCTGGTACAGACATTGTGACCAAGAATTTTCAGAAGAAACAAGGATCTAAAAGAAATCACAAGAGAGCAGCCTTCTTTGCAACTGAAAGTAAAAAAAAAAAACAACACCTTCTGCAAGATACACCCTAGTTCATAACTTCAACTGTGTGAAATTTCAAAAGGAAAACCAGACAAAGTCCTTTCCTGATTCAGAATCTATTTGCCTGAAGTCAAAGTTCATCAGCACAAATTGATTCACTCTCACTGCTTGTCCTGAGACCCCTGTAATTACAAGCTAAGCTAAAGGGACTGTGTGGTAATGCTGCAACATTTTTTCTACCAATTAAAACATTGGGGTTTACATTTCTGTAATGTTTTTCTTTTGTTCAGAAGTGTATTAATTACAGTCAGTGCTTACAACTTCTTAATGTTCTCTGGGAATGAATAAATTGTATAATAATCTTGCTCAATCAGTTAATTTACAGCAAATTATGTCTACATACTGTCTTCTAATAAGAAGAAAACTAGATAGCACACTCATTTAAACTACATTTCATAACAATGACAACATATCTACAGAATGTCAGTAATTTTATCCATACTAATAAACTCTTTAAAAAGCAAATGCTAGAGCTAAAAGGACAATAAACTCCCAAAAAATGACTAAGAACTTAAATTCTCTTTGATTAATGTGAAACATGAATTGCCAGAAGCTGAAGCTATTTGAACTGGGGGGGAAGGCGGGGAAGAAGGGGAGACCAATCCCACTTCATAAAAAACCTTCATAAAATAGTAAAAAAATTTTACTTTGTACAATTAAAATCTATTTCATTAGTATATTATTCTCATTAATAGATATTGTCATCAGTACATATTTAATTTAATTACATTAATAAAATATTGGTTTAGGGAGTATATGTAGCAATATTATGTGAGTAAACAGTTTTGTAACAGAGAAAGTTTTAGAAAAAGGTTATATCAAATACACAGTATATTTTTATGGTTTTATAAGTATATGGGATTTGTGTATACAGGGTTTGATCTCATCTTCTTTTGTAGCTGTCCAAAGACAGAAATTCAAAAGACACACAGAGTATTGTCTATTCTGCAGTCTGATGGAAAAAAAAAGTGTGAACCTGCACATACCTGATTATAGCACTGGAAAGTTCTGCCTGCTACGAGAATAAAGATTCAAAATGCATACTCTCGTTTTTCAGTAGCAGACAAAACTAAGTTCTTACCCCATAACTTCACATCTTTACTACTAGATCACTAGTGAAATGTTTTATTTTAGCTGTCATTTTGCCTCTCGGCACATAAGTCAGTTTTGTAAGCAAACCAAACGAAAAAAAAAAAGAAAAAAAGAAAAAAAGAAAAAAAAACCCAAAACCAAGAACAAATAACCCTTCAGAAAGACAAGGAGCCTATTAATGACCAACAATAGCTCATAACCACATTTAGGATGACCATTCTTCCCTATGTCTCACATTATAAACCTTATCAAAAGAGAAATACTGGAATACATTTTACCAATTTTATAAAGACTGCAGTAATTTCTCTTCATGGTCCTAACTGTTACCTTAAAGAAAAGGATAAAACAAGCGTTTTCACACTTTACCTAAATCACTAAATGTGTTCCTAATACTACCAACAAATAAAAAGGGAAGCATCAGCTATCATGAAATAAAGACTGTTCTTTCTCTTCAGAGAGGACAAAACTGTAAGTATTATAAGCTAGGAAAAGTGTCAGGGAATAACTTAATGAATTGAAAACCCCTATTCTAAACGGAGAATTGTCCAAACGAGACTGGTAAAACCTTGAAGGGAAAAGTTTAACTATAATGATGGAAGACTACAAAAAAAAGCTCTATTAGCTCCTCCAAAAACTTTCCCTCTGAAGTAAGGCTTCAAAGTCCTATTGTAAAATATTAAATAATGAAATCTGTCCATCTCTTTATGAGCACGGAACAATATGCTTCAAAACTAATTTCATAACTGAAGTGTCTAAAAGAAACACTCTAGAAGCAAAAAAATCTTCTAATTAATATACAGAACATAATTACGTTGCTCAAGGAAGACTCTCTTACAAAAATTTAGTTGAAATTTACAGCAAAATAACCTTTTATGCTGAAATGAAACAGTAGGAAAGTCTGTATTTAAAGCATTTCATAATTCTACCTTACCCAGTTGAGCAAGAACCAGTATCAAAAAAATTAATGATTCTGAAGTTACTGACTGCTTAAGTGTTAAATTACTTCACAGAACAAATCCAGAAAAATGTATTTGCTTCCAGGGACCTAAACACTTGTGTTATTCATTTCCTAACACTGGCTGTTACCACAAACCAATTAAAGACCTGTACTACACATGTGAAAATCCGGGCAGTTTCAGGTCACAAAAGTCCATGTTCCCTCTTAGATATGTAATGGAGCCAAGAACCTCTAAAATCCCAGCTTTCCTGTTAATGACCAAAAAGATTCCACAAATGGCAAAAATAAAGCAGAAAATGATGAATGGTCAAGTCAAGTCCCATACAGACAAAGCTGCTCTCTTGATTCCAGACAATAACCAACAGCACATTGCCATACGTGGAAACTAATTTATGTATTAATCTAAAAATCATCTCTCTTTGGGTTAGTATCTATTGATGCATCCTTACCAAGCCTCAGGTAACAGCAAAGCATACTCGTGTGGTGAAGTAGTCTCTGGAAAATTGGACAGAATTGCCTGTCTGTGTGGAAGTAAAGCTGATCCATGGAAAGTGAACAAAATTTCCAAGGCTCTGACATTGCTTTCCTAAGGAACAGAACAGTAAGTTGCAGAGCTTAAGACTGATTTAGACTAAAAATGAACAAGAAATCTTCGGTCATACAACAAACAGTTCATTTTAAAATTTTCTTTAGCAACAAAGAAAATAAGGTCAGGGTCACAGCATTTATTTATTTAAAACCAAACAAAGACACCCCCTCTTAAATTTCCATTGAGATTCAACCAAGTTCAAAGGGAGGAGGAAAAAGCACTTAAGTGTAAACAGCAATACCAAAACAATATTGCATTCTAGCAACATAAATATTAATACCCGAGCGTAAGTTCTTGCTGAAAGTACAATATTCTGATTTCTGAACTTCTTAAAGAATTCTCCATCATAATGCTGCTCAGCTGCATGACACCCTCCAAGGATTTCCTTTAAACAAAAAAAAAAAAAAAAAAAAAAAAAAAAAAAGAGAGACTGCTTTTTATGCAAGATTTACAAAAGCTTCAAAAAGCCTACACATCTTTTTATCCTAGGATGAGTAAGTATGAGATATATGCTCAAAAGTATGCTGGGTTTTTTGCTTCAGTATGAAAAAAACAGATGCATTTTTGGTTGATAAGCTAAGACAATTTTCTGCCTTATTTTAGTTAAGGTTTAGACATCATTAGTTACAGAGATGTGGTAAAAGCCATAATGGGAGCGTGCGCATTGCCAACTGCAAATTCAAAATTTAAAAACTTAATAAAGTACAGTTTAGCATTTCAAAAACCTTCACTTTGGTAAGCTCATGGAAGAAAGATTTGTTAGAGAACCTGCATAGAACTTGCCAATTCGACTGACAGGGAAATCACAGTAATCCTGGCTGAACTCTACATCCCAGGTCATAACATAACTCAATTCCCTGCAGACACAGGATGTTCAAAGCAGTCTTTTGCCCAACTCCACTTCTCAAGACTAGAAGCCAGCCTTTTGCAACAGCGAAGCAGGAGAAACACATTCACTTGAACAGAAAACATCTCGCTTTTGTCCAGTGACAGACTGTAGCCTTTCAAGAAGACTATAAATATTAATACCACAATAAATAACAAAAAAAGATATGATGATGTGATGCAAAAGCTGCAGGAATACCTATGGTGTGAGAACTCAGAAGAACTCACCTCATAGGTCTCAAGGCGATCAAGGTAAGTTAACAGCTTCAGCCTGCTACGGCAGAGCTCCTTCTGCTCCAGTGTCAGCCTGTGTTCAGAACAGGAATTTTCATGTTTGCCATAAATATTTTATGTCACATGCATATGAAGACAAAGGTTACACATTTTAATGACTTTGTGCACTGGGATATATCAAGAAATTAAGTAAACTGAGAACTTTGACACAGTATAATGCCAACTACAATTTAAACCACTTTTCTATTAGTAACAAAATATATGAGAGTAATTATGTTCTTGCAACTGTGTAGTTAATTATATATCTATAATTCTGAATAAAACATGGCCTAACATTTCATTTACTTTGAGAAGTTTACTGATAACAGCAGTTCTTTACGCTTCTTGGCCTCTTTTTCCTTTCTAGTATCCATTTCCTCATCTGGTGACAAAAAGTCTTCATAGGGAATCTCAATGTCCACCTCGCCTGGTAAGATGAATCTGGAAGACAAAACCAACAGTCTTCAGGTGAACTAATTTTTGAAAAAACATCTTAAAACAACCTTTTGTCTATGTTTTGATGAAAGATCTACACATTTATAGAAAAATACTGATTTTTTGTGTTGTAAACAAGCAGGGACTCATACCAAGCCAACAACGGACACCAACTCGTTTCCACTCCCTCCCTAAAACAAACAAAACCAAACTTGGTCACAGTTTCTAAATTCCACAGCTAGCAGTGGGCTTGGCAGCAGCTCTACAGCACAGAATGCTAACAGATGACCACACAGAGAAAGAACAGCCTCTCTTTCTACCACCAGGAACTGAACACTGAGGAGAATTGTCTCTACTGTGTCTTGCTTCTGCTTGTTCAACACAATTAAGACATACAACAAAACACATTTATAGGGTTAGCTGCAGCTTCCAGAAGCAGCAAGAGAAACAGATTCTCGTAGTAAAATAGTGACATCATAAATTCCCTCTGATGAAGAAATTACAGGGCATATATTTACAATGAACACTATATTTTATACACATACAGAGATGAAATGTATAGGTACTTTGTGGACATCTAGAGAAGAGTCTGAGTCAGAGCATGACCTTTCTTTATGTCCTGCAAAAGCTTCTTAATATTTTCACTACTGGTTGATAAGAAAAAAAATTTACTAAATTACTAGAAAATACTTTATACACCATTCTTTAAAAAGAAAACAGACAAAAAAAATACTCTTCCCAAACCTGCCACCATCTTCTCCTTTTCCTATGGCCACAAGGGCCTCCAAGTCCGTGCCTTTCAAGCCATACTGAAGCAGCTTCTTAGCAGCATCTGCATTTTCTGGAACTCTTTCCAAGCACTCATGAAGAACCCATGCACGTTTCTTGATTTTGCTCTGTCCAAGAACAAGAGCACAGACACAATGTTACATGGTCCAAGCCAAAGCAAACCAAAGCAGAGATTATGTTAAAGTCTCCTCATATTTCTTCCACTTAAGAAAATGTCGAGTCCCTCATATGACTGACAACACAAACCAACAAAACAGATGAGAATGCAATAAACACAATTCCCTCAGAATATATGTGGCAGAAAAGGGCACAGAAATACCAAATGATTTAGCAGAACTTCCACAACAACTGGAACAGAAGTTATTATTTGTACTTTCTAATTAATATCATTCCTCTTTATACTAAATAAAATGTGATGGTTCAAGGGTAAAATACAGGTTTTATAAACCAAGTGTATGTATTCCACAATAGCACTAGAGTCATTTCCAATACCATCCTCTCCACAGGCCAGGAGGATTCTGTGACAGAAAAGGCACCAGAATTACAAAATATATTTGCCTTATCTGCTGATCTTCGGTTGACATTACAGATCACATACAGAATAGCTAAATTTTGACATTCAGTCAATATCCGACTTGAAAAAAAAACAAATTATATTTCTCTTGATCTCTTGGAATACTTTAGGCTATACCAACATATCTACACTACTACATATACATTAATATAGCTATATAACTATAGTACTAATACTATACCATACCTACTACACTAACACTAAACTGTATACTACTATACTATACCTATGCTAATACTTTACCACAACCACGAGGTTGTACAACTTCGACACCACTTGTCTGACGAGTTAGAAGTCTTTCTTCCAAGCCAAAAAAACCCCATGTTGAATTCTACTGAAAAGCTCAGTTGCTGTTACCAGAGTTCACTGTAAATTTTGTTATTCAAACTTTGCTATATAGCTATGGATACCAACTTCACCTTCCCAATTTCTTTTCTAAAGTAACTGGAAGTTTAAACACTTGATATTTCCAATTATTATTCTTCATTTGCCAGGCAATAATCTACTGCTGCATGTGGGGGAAGAGATTACACACAGAAAGTGTGTTGTTATTAACAGAAGTTAGAAGATATTCCAAAACAAAGGCTTTCATTAACTGCTAAGGTTTCTAGATCAGGCCTTCAGTTAAACTGCTCTCATACACATGATATGAAATGGAATTTGCAGGACAATTCTTCAAACTGCCACCAATTTACGTTGCATAAATTAGAACACAGTTGAGAATTCAATTTCTGTAAAGATAACAGTCATTCTGATAAGCCTAAAAAACCAAAAAACACAAAACACAAACGTACCAAGTAGTCTTGAATTGAAGCGACATTAACAGCCGACTTCCTCCACTGTCTTTGGTACACAAGATCAGAATCAAGGCCATATGTTTGAGCCAAAGACAAAGCTTCCCCATATTCTTCATTATCAATCTAAAAAGCAAACACATGAAAATGAAAATCATCTGATTTCCATATTAAACAAACAATTGTTAATTCTGTGTGTTGAAAGAGGTAGTGGGATAATTACTGATGCATAAGCAGGTAGTAAAGAGACTGGGTCAAGATACAGATGAGTAAGACTCACATCTGATGACCCCATCTAGAAAATCAGGTATTTTTTCCTCAAATAAAAGGAAGATGTTATTTAGGTAGCATCATATTAGTTATACATCATATTTAGTCTGACATCAGCATTCCCTGGGAACTGTACCACTTACAGAGTGGACTGGTTTACCATCAGAACAACTGGAATGGCCTAGACAAAGTAGTCTGTCCAAGAGCCCTAGAAACAAAGCAGTATCTGTTTGGTAAGAATTGAGTCAGAGGCCTAATTTGTGCATCTATCTGAAAAAACATGCAAAACATTCACATCAGACTGTAAGTTAACCCACTCCTGTGCCAACCAGTTAAACTGATTTCATTCAATATATTTGCCAAGTCTTTCACTATGTGCAAACACATGAGCATATGTTCAAGCCAATGATGCACACTGTCTCCCACTGAAATCATCATCTCATTTCAGTTATTATAATGCTAGTTTTAACCAGGGATCCTTTTGATAAGTGACACAGCACACTGTCAGCTAAGAGACTCTCAGAAATATGTGCCTAAATCCTTTTGTTAACACGGCAGGAATTAAAAGAAAAATAAAAAGCTCTTTCTAAATAAAGCTGATTAAGAGAGATGTGACCTTTCCTTCCAGACTTACTTTTCTCTGGTACAGTTCCTCTGGAGTTGTGGATCTCAAGCTGACAAGGCGGAAATTCTTTGTAATAGTACGTGGTCGTTTCCGTGGAGGAGCAAATCGTTCCATTTCTGTCACAAAGTACAGGCCTTGCTTTAGGTAGCTGAAATATCTGTCCTTAGCAGAAGTTTCATCATCTGAGTCAGAGTCATCTTCTCCCTCATCTTCATCACCAGGCCTGCTCTCCAAGCGCAGTCTTTTTGGAACAAGTTTTATTTCACACTGCACAGAAAACACAAACAGGAAACATCCACCTAGTACACTTAAACTAGTTTGGTAAGAACTGAGTACATCTCCACTTCCAGTACTTTAAATTTCAGAATCAACATCCTTCCTCCCCTTCTCTTTTAAACCCTTTCAGTTTGCTTAACGTGTTCCACAGACCCTGACTGCATTTGTCCCCTGGATCTGAGGCTTCATCCCTCACCTACCGAAGCGAAGGCTTCATAGTAACGTGCCATTACACTAAACCTCCTGCACCAGCACAGACAGGGCAGAGCAGTGGAGACTTCTTCCCACAGTTTTCTACAGCTTACTGCAGCATATAGGAGTGTTTTCAACTCTCAGCTATTCAAAGTAAGGTTTTCTGTTTAATGCAATCTCAGACTACAACCTCAGGCTGTAGTATGCCAGTCACAGGCTGTATATATTACTTCCAGAATAATACAACTTTCCGAAAACACACACACACAAGCTTTGGCGTGTACTGAGACTTTCTGATTCTAATATTAAACTTTTGATTAAGATGTTTAAGACCTATTTCAATGTAAGTTTTAGAAAACAGTAATTTTCTCAGTTTTAAAGAAAATTACTGATTAACTTTATTCTATTCTACTCCCTTCTGGAATCTCACCAAAAAGAAACAAAAAATGCATCTCTTACATGGCTCTGCCTTAATTGTGTTCCTCATGTCTAATTGAAATGTGTGCACCCTCTGTTATTCCAAAGTGGAAGAGGGATGGTTGCAGTGTTCTTCAGATGCACTAGCATACAAGGCAAGGTTACTCTCAACACAAATTCTTTTCTGTTGAAAGTCTCCTCTCATTGAGACTCAACCTTCCAGGAGTTTTGCTTCTACTCTCCACAGGTTATTTATTGTTTTATCAAGTTTATCCTAGAACAGTTACTGTCTACAGATAGGAATCACTTTTTGTGTTAGTAATAACATCTTCTATTTTAACACCCACCCCACCTTAGGATCACATATAAAAAAAGCAAATTGTTGTACCGCATTCCAAAAGGATAATGTGCTTGGGTACATTCCTCACCTCCAGACTCAGAAATCCTCCATCATGAGCCGAAGTGACCTGAGGAGAGCTCTCAAACCATTCACAGGCCTTTCCCAGCAAGTTTCTTAATGTCTTGACTGATGACACACTCAATGCACCAGAGCAGCGAGCGAGGATGACAGAATTATCTGCCCACCAATTTACATCTATCAATGGGTAATAGGATTCTTTATCTAAAATAAGAATGCACCATATAAAAAAAGATAACGTTAAATCTCAGGTAAGAACAGAAGAGACTTCCATTATGAAGAAATATGGTCTAATTTAACAGGTATTTATTGTTATAACTGCAGTGTTGGTTCACTAAGTTTATATTTTATATCAATTATATTTTACTAAACCATTTTTGTATTAAATAAAGCTGTTGCGAAAAAAAGAAAAGTCTCTTAATTACAAATTATATATAAATGATCTGGAAAAAAATTCACAGTAAACTGATTTACTTGCACAAAAAGTGACAGATTTTTTTGATCTTTGATAAAGATCTACTTTCTGACCTATCAGGCCATCCCCAACATGTCAACAAACCTAATACTAATGAAAATCAGAAAAGGCTACACTGCTTTTGAGGACAAGTAAACATATGAACATATTTCAAGAGAAGGGTGTTAGTAATATTAAACTAAAAAAACAAATAAACAAAAAAGTCTCTGGGACTGATGATGGAAGCTGTGGAATTTACAAGACTGTCTTGATTATAGTAACTGGGTGTTGGGATAAAATGTTCATCAGAGTTTTTTGCTCCCTACACGTCACTTTCCACTCTGATGAAAACAGTCTTTCCCCAAAGACCACTAAGAAACAGGTCAGATGATCACTTTTTCACTCATGCTTAGTCAGCAGCCTACCTATGAAGGTCAGATGAATTAACCGGAAAACAGAATCACCAAGAAAAATAGTACGAAGAAACAGGTATCTTTTAATGACATAGATGTATACAAGCAGCAGCAAATGGATCAAGGAAAAGCTATTGATCTCTGCACTCTTGGAACAATCATGCAATAACCGGGTGCTAAATGGCTGCACAGATTGGCCTGAATTTTTGGAAAACAATATAGACAGATGAGGCAAATCCAGTCAGAAGAAATTGTTTTAGAATTGTTTTTAGAATTTTAAACCAATATCTTTAAATTACATTAGCTTTAAAGATTTATTAGACATTCACAGAAAGAAAAAATGAATCCTGTGCTAACTGAAATACCAACTTCTTTATGGCTACAAAAGCATTCTTAAGAGAGAATCTGAAAAAAACCTATTGTGACACTCATTTAGCTTTGCCATGCTACAAATTCAAATCATACAATTTTGGCAACCTGACTGAGATTTAATTAAGCCATTTCAGTCTTGATGTATTTGCATTACTATTTTTAACTACACATTGATATAAAATAATAATCTAACTGTACTGCATACCTTTTATTTTCTTTCTTTTTTCACTAGAGAGTCTCCAGTCTGGGTTAAGCTCATCATAGCCTGGCTAAAAAAAAAAAAAAAAGAAATTATATGCAAGTAAATCTTTGTAACACAGAATCCATTTATTTACTCTGCTGCTGACCCACTCATTTTTCAATTAAAATGCTCCCTGTAAATTCAAACTCTTCTCAAAAATAAACATTAAACCACGGTAATGCCATTGTACTTTTCTATAGACAATTAAAAAAAAAATGAAAACCACCAAAACCATGAGACATGGCCTGACCAGCTTTAAATAGTGATCATACCCTAAAGATTTCTGAAATAAAGGTTCTCCAGCAATCAAAAGCCAAGTGTTTGCTTTTCATGTCTATACATAGGACTGCAGGCACATAAAATAATCTCCAAGAGTCTGTGCAGTGGTCCTGTGTGACAGTCTAGTACAGATCTGCAAGTATTTTCCCCAGCTATTTTCAGAATTATAAAGTCCCTTTCAAGACTAGTGCAAGAAAAGAAGCAGCATTATTAACTGATGCACTCTAAGGTTCAGAATTATGTCGCAATGCTGCTGTTTTAAACGTGATTTAGAAGTGACAGAAATCCTGCCCCCAAGTGCAACGCAGTGGAAGTACAGGTAGCTGAAATAACCAGAGCACATTTGGGTCAAGCAGAAGGTGTTTTTCAGACTCGATTTTTCAGTAGAAAGAGAAGAGTCTATTAATTAAAAGTAAACACGAGGCCCCTCTAAGTTAATTTAACAAATATGTTTGGTTGAAAATTACACTGGAATCACACATATTATTATTTTCATATTATGAAAATATATATTATACTTGGACACCAGTTTCACCTATAAAAAAAAATTTTGAGAACAGTCAAGTACTGAATATTCCTTTATATCACCCTCACTGAATTATAAAAACCCGAATGCTCCTTCAGGATACATATTCATTATTGCTATAAAGGAAGAAAAAATACAACACACTGTAAGCATCCTTGAGCAAAATCTGTCTGAAGTGCATATTAGAAATAGAGATAAATATATATGCATATATACACACACAACACTTATCTCCATACTAGAGCAGAATTTCTTTGAGGTTTCTTTGTTTGCCTGTTTTGGCTGCTGTTTAAAAATGCTTTTCTAAATAAGTTTGAAATTACATTTCGATCCCATTTGTTTACCCTGTTTGGAACTGATGTTGGTTAATGTCTTGCAGGTTTAGAACATAACACACAGTACTACAAGTGAAAAGCCTTTCTTTATCTATTAGTCAGGAAATTAATGCGAGGAAAATCAGAATACTTCACATATTAGTGTGCATCATTTCAGATTTTTCACTTTTCAAAATTTCCTCATAAAAATAAATTTTTATCTTTACCCAGAAAGTATATTAGTTATATGGAATTTCCTTTAAAAATTAATTAGCTCTCAATTCCCCATGTTTAAATTCCCAGAAGTCACATAAAAGTTTGCCAGTGTCTAGGCAATTCTTAACATAAGTTCCCTTACTTAGTTTTGCAGACAATTCCTGTAGAAAGCATTGGACTTAACAGCAAATTGATTAAGAAAATATTCTAGAATGTCATCTGGAACAAGGTAAGGTAAATTTTGAGGGAGGAATAGAAGAATACATTAGACATCCAGTAGAATTTGGTTTCAACCACTGAAACAAATTTAACCACATTAGTCTCTGCTTCTCTTTTATAACAGCATTTCAGTCTAAGGGCATTGTACTCTAATTTTAAGTGTTACCTACGTGGCACCAAAATGCCTCATGAAACATTCATTGCACATAATTGGTTCTTTTTCTTAATTTTTCAAGTTTACAGTTTATGGGTAAAAAAGATTATTATAAAAGTAAGTATAGGGCTCTTGAAAAACATGGTTGACTGAGAAGTTAGCATGTAGCTAATGCAGTTACCTGAACTCCTCTCATCTCCTATGAAAACACATTTCCAGAGGAGTAAGATATAAAAGTCAAGTTTCTAAACATGTACATTCTTCTTACCTGAGCAGTTTGGTCCCATTCTCCTTGTTGTCTGAGAGATGGAATAGACCAGATCGTCAGTTTTCCTGAGAAATGAATAGCTGCCAAAAGAGCTCCATCAGGAGAAAGATTCATCTTGAAAACTCCATCCTGCCAAACATGATAGCCAAGCAAATAAATAAACACACACAATAAAAATATACACCAAAGAGTACCCAAAAAATTTCCTCCAAATATATCTATTTTTTTTTTTCTATTTTAAGGAAAAAAAAAGTACAATCTTCCACTCTGAAAAGTTAATATGCTTTAAATTAAAAACAAACAAAACCACCCTTATTCTAAAAGAAAAAAGATAAGAGATCAATTGTGGCATGGAAGAGTAAAAACAACCTGCATAATAGAAGAACACTATCTTAGCATGAACAAATCTTTAGGAATGTGAACTTCTGCATCACGTTGTTATACAGCAAATAAAACCTGCAAGTGCAGCATTCCTAGGAGAACGTCCTGACAGCCATGTAGAGCTACTTGGAAGGGAAAACTGCAGGTTGTGATTTGTACAGAAAAAACATTCAGCAGCCTCTGTTTTCTACTATCCTGACTCTCTGGTCCACCAAAAGAAGACTATTACCAAATCACAGCTTAGTACAGGTCTTCCTCCCTGGGACCAAATTTCTGGGTGGGCATTATTACAAATCAAATTCTTAAATTAAAGAAAAAAAAAAAAGGGATACAAGAAATACAGACATTAAGAGATCTTGGAGGAGCACACTGTTCATTTCAGGACACTGAATCAGAATTTAAGAATCTCTTGAGCGACAACAGACCAAGTAGTAACATAACAAATATCAGATTAGTCCATACAGATAAAATAATTCAAGATTTGTAAGTTAACTTTGTCAAGGCTACAAAAATTCTCCTGAAATAAGTTTTCCTTAAGCTCTGGATACTTTAAGAGGCAAAACATACTTCTAACAAAATATTTTCTTAAGGATTCACGAAATCCCGCACAACTGGATCTGTACGCTATTTCCACAAGACCCTCTAAATATGCACTTAAATTTTAAAGTCAAATTTAGTGCCATGGCAATGAATGACAATTTCTGAAAATATATTTTATATTTATTCACCCCTCTCCCAACAAAATTCTACATTTTCAGAAACACCATTCACTTCTTAAAGTGTGTAGTCTTCCCTGAAAGACAGCAAAATGCAGATTCTCAAAAATTACATTGCTCATAAAATTCCGTTTTGTTAGTTCACTTCTAAAAATTTTCTAAAAATTTTCAGAAAATACCCCAACATAAATGAAGCACAAAAAGGCTAGTTGACATCCATCAATAAGGAAGTTTTAATGGTGTTTCTACAGAACATTAGTGGTAGGTATTATCTGAAGATAAAAATATTCTTTTCAAGTCAATATGACTGTTTGGACTTGGGGGTTTTTAAATTATTATTTTTATTTTATTTCTTAGGCTTTTTAAAGTTCTATGTATGCCGCAGAAACAATGACAATCAAGAAATCTGCTCATTGTCATACAATGGTTTGCAGCTATTGAGAGCACTCCTTAAATCCACGCCTAAAATGTGTTTTTAATTGAAAAGAAGAGCATTAAGGGTTCTTTTTAAACTCATTAAGAATTATTTATATTAGAAAATATTCATATTCTCTGACTATATTCTTAAACAGCTGGAGTAGTGCACTTTCAACTGTAGTTTGCCCAGGAATTGTATATGCCTTCTAATGGCAATTCTCTTTACAAATCAATTTGCACGCACAAAGGACAAATAACAAAAGACCGTTAAAGGACCTAAAAAATAGAGCTAAAATACATAACCTGTTTAGATAACTGATCATCACAGATCTTAACTGATCATCACAGATCTTAAAAGGAGGTAGATATTTACACAGCAGTCAGTAATAACTATCTGGCTGTTAGATTTAGATATTGGGTGGCCATTAACACACTCGAATTTATCACCCAAGCCCTGTTATCCATAAAAATTAATCAGTCCTTTGCCAAAGCAGGCAATGCTGCCTCTGTAAACAGCTCATCAACTTAAGAGAACAGCAAAACAAGACACTGAAAAACTCAGCAGGTTGGTACTTCACATTTTTAAAGTGTCACTTAACAACACTAAGAATCAAATCCCAGTATAGCCAGTTCTAATACACAAGCCCTCTAGCTGCTGTCTGTCACATTCTAACCCTGGTGTTAATCTCACACTAAGAATACAACCTACACCTCACATATTTAAGCCATAATCTCTGAAATTGGATCAAAACACTCAAGGATGAATAAGTCTCCAGGTTTCTTCATTAATTTAGTACGGGCAAGTGCAATGAAGTTGAAGTTTAGTACAGCTACATGCAGTACAAGCTTTTCAGTAAAAAAAGCTTACATCAGCTTTATCTTTAGCATTTTCAGTGAAGGAAATAAAATCTCTCCCCATTCCACCCTTGAGAAAGATGCAGAAAGATCTGTTTTCCCTTTCCAATCAAGCAGGCAACTTCTTTTTAACCAGTCACCTAAAACATCCCAAAAATCTATTAAGGTCATTTCCAACCCAGATGAGACATTTTTTCTCTCAGGAGGACACAGAGGGAAGGTGGTAGACAGATTCTTTACTGTTCTTTCCTTGTAAAGCAAAAGAAGGGAAAACAAATTTTTTTACAAGAAGGGAAAGAGGGATAGAAAAAGGAATCAAACGAAGGCTACACACAATGAGCAGACAGGACGTAAGTTAGTGCAGTACTGCATGGGCAGCTCCTAAGGCATGGAGAAGAAAGCCATGAGCACTGTGTACAACACCTTAGAAATACAGAAAGCACACACCTACACCTCAGCATGACATGCAAGATTTAACACTCATTGAGGGTAAAGGAGAACACAAGGTCCATACCCAGAGTTTGTTAAGAGTAAGTTGATTCTGATCAGCAGTTTCACAAGGTTCACAGGCATCCTGGGAGTAGAAGTCTGACCCGTAATAAACTTCTGAAGCTACTTAACAAAATGTTTCCCTTTTATCTCAGACTGTAAAAATCAAGTCCCTGTGTCTGCCCTATTTAAGCCATGAATGATTAGTTTGAATCCATCCATTTTTTCTTCCCTACATGGTATGAAAAATGTGGGCTGACGATTTTATGTTGTTTTCTAGTGGGATACGTGTAGTGCAGAAGGCTGAGTTTTGTTTATTCTTTATCTCTTAGGCATGTGTTTGAGAAACATTGTCACAATCTACTTTCTTCTTGTAGAATATATAACACATCTTACATGGTCTGATTATCATATTCTTTAACAAATAATTAAGTGGCTTCTTATACCTTCTTTTATTAATAAGGGTTTACATTTAATATTGAACTCTGTATCTCTAGACCTTTTCCTGAAACCCAGTGATTCAAGCTTTAGCAAATGAACTAACTGGATTTTTAAGAAAGCCAAGTAAGTGGCAAGCTACTCCATTTAATGCTAAAGCTTTTTAATTAATTTAATAGAATGTTAATTCCTAAGTTGCATAAATTAAAACCTACTTTCAGTCAGTCTCTCAGGTAGTCACTAATAGACAATTATGTTAGTAAAATACATTTCTGAGGTAGACCTAGATCTTAATACCTGTTCTGTTCCCCGCCTGCTGTAAAATCTTAAATTCATAATCCTTAATAATCCTCTTCTCTGTGCCTGTAAGAACAGAAACAAATCATACAATGAAAGACAATCCCATATATTGTTTTATGCACCAAATATTAAATTGTATTTAAAATACTAAAACAACTCTCCAAGATTCTTTAGAGGCTCTGCAGAAAGACCTTGACAAATCAGAGAGATGGGCAATCACCAACCATATGAAGTTTAGCAAGGCCAAGTGCCAGATCCTGTATCTGGGGCAGCCCTGGCTGTGTACACAGACTGGGGAATGAGCAGGTGGAGAGCAGGGCTGGGGAAAGGGACCTGGAGGTCCTGGTTGACAATGAGTTGAATATGAGTCAGCAGTGCTACAATATATGAAAGACATTAAACCATTAGTGTCCAAAGGAGGGCCACAACGATGAAGGGCCTTGAGGGGAAGCCGTATGAGGAGCAGCTGAGGTCACTTGGTTTGTTCAGCCTGGAGGAAACTGATGGAAAACCCCATTGCAGATACAACTTCCCTGTGAGGGGAAGAGGAGGGGCAGGCACTGATCTCTCTGGTGACCAGGGGCAGGTCCTAAGGGAATGGCCTGAAGCTGAGTCAGGGGAGGATTAGGTTGGACATCCGGAAAAGGTCCTTCACCCAAAGGGGGTTTGGGCACTGGAACAGGCTCCCCAGGGAAGTGGTCACAGCACCAGCCTGACAGAGCTCAAGAAGGGGTTGGACAATGCTCTCAGCCACATGGTGTGACTCTTGAGGGGTCCTGTGCAGAGGCAGGAGTTGGACTTGAGGATCCTTGTGGCTCTCTTCCAACTCAGCATAATCTATGATTTTACTATTTTTAAACTTCCCTAAGACTGCCTATGCAAGCATAATAAAATCCAGTTTGTGTAATTTTGTCCACTTCATTAGGTATATAACATGTCACAGAAAAGCATTACTCATTTGCAATTAAATTAACAACTCACTTGTAATACTAAGCAATACCTACGTAAGAGTAAACACTGGAATTTTTCCTGGTGTATTGTAAATTGATTTCAGTATAACCAAGTTGTTACCGAATCAAACATTTACTTCTACTAGAAGCAAAAGAAATCAAGAGCCAGAGTTAAACTGAAACATTTATTTCAGGTACGCTGCCTTTTGTTCTGAAGCAATAAAAGAACAAAGTGGAATTTTTTTCCATCAAAGACAGGTACCATATCGTAATGTACAACTAGGAGCAAAAAATAATGCAGCTTGGAAATTTAAAAACTCCTTTCTTGTTGCTTTTGGTTTTAAAACCGTGATAACTAAGAACTTAAAGATTAAATCATACTACCGAAAACGCAAAAACAGACAGATGATGGGGGGAAAAAAGATAACTGCTTAGACATACACATCATAGCTTAAAAATAGCAAAACATTGCATTAAATTCTTCTTTCAAAAAGAGATACATATTGAGCTTCCAGTGACAATATTCATCCAGTAAAATGAGGACAAATACTTACTGTTCTAACATCATCTTCATAGCTAGTGACCTGTTTGTAATGGGGAGAGCCTGACAGAATTCTCCAAGCAGATATCCCACAACCAGCTGCTTTAGATACTCCATCTTCATCTGTTTCACAGCCTCCTACAAGGAGAAGTCTGTAAAAGATATAAAAATGTATCATGGTTTCATATACCACCATATACTTTTTTTTCTTTTCTTAAGTCTATAGCAGTTTGCTTACAGTAACGAAAAGACTAAATATACCAAGACACTTAACAGACACAATAAGCTTTGCCTGTGAATAAATACCCTGAAAGGGTGCTTTGAGCTTTCATTCCAGAGGGTCACCTGGTTAGCAGGGGTCAGGAACCCTTTCAATAAGTCCTAGAAAAAGACCTATGTAAGTGCCAGGCCTAGAGTGCAGCATTTTGTGCAGCAGTTTGCAGAAAATGATGGCCAGAACCTGTCTCAGTCTGTGTTCTGAACAATCACCGTGATGTGCTGCCAGGCTGTCCCCAGCACCTCAGAGGCCCTACACCATGCTCCTAAGGGAGGACACAGACGTGCAGGTCTTAGACTGCAATGACATGGCTCCAAGCAACCTGCTCTAGCTGACCTTGAGGTGAAGGGGAATGGATGAGATGACCTCCAAGGGTTCTCCAGTCTTAAAAACTGGCTGCTCTTGCAATACCTCAATCGTACTCCACTCCACAGGTTTGTACAAAGTTGGGTTGAAGATAACCAGTGTAACACTGGTCTCAGGAACAAGCTCAACTGAGGCATCCAAGAAAAACTTGATATGCCCTTCTTTACTTAGCAATTTTGGTACAACAAATTTTAACTAAATCTGAAACCTTTAACTCCTTCATCACAAGCCCTTCATTGCAAACCTTAGGCTTTAATATCAAACATTTTCTGCAGCAATTGCAGCTAACACAAAAGTAAAACCTTCAGCTCCAGATTAAGATACCAAAACAAGCAGCTCTTGAACCTTGGATCTGAGTTTACAAAGAGCTCACACTGAAGCAGACATTTAAGCTTTGTCAACTAAAGTGCACCATAAATTCCATCCTAGATGAAAGCTGGATCACATGAGAACACCGACATTAGGTATCTAAATTAAGGTATATAATACTTTTCAACAACAATAAAAGTCATTATTGGATATTTTCGCAAAGCTATTGCTTCAAGTTTTCCTACAGATTCAGAAGCATTCCCTACTTACATATGCTCTTTGCAATTATCATATATCTAGTTGAAAAAATTAAGTGTATTAAGTTCTTAACTGCTGTTTTATTGCACTGTAATGAGTAATGAGCAAATACACAATAATACAGTAATGCAGTAAGTCAAGCCTTACAAGAAGTGAAGGGAGACCAGTGTAATTTTACCATCTGAGACTAAATGAAATGCAAGAAAGCATAAAATGACGAAGTTGAACTTGTGTTAAGTGATCAAAGTCCACATTATTGAAAATTAAAACTTCGAGGTGTCTGTATCAACAATTTTCTTTAATGCACAATTTTGAAGTGCTTGCCTTCAAGCCATTCTAGGGTTTCTTTGGGATAGCAAGAAAATTGCAGCAAGAGACTCTGCTCATGAATTTAGAGTTCTCCAATGTCATATTTACAAGCTTTCTACCACAGATTAAATTCAGA
This sequence comes from Falcunculus frontatus, assembly GCA_013398115.1. Lineage (NCBI taxonomy): Eukaryota > Metazoa > Chordata > Aves > Passeriformes > Falcunculus > Falcunculus frontatus. Next base: position 2,716,212 of record VZRV01005576.1, on the reverse strand, counting down.
ACAGAAAGGACTTGCCTCCATCAGGGGCAAAACACAGGTTCTTTTGTTTTCCATCCAACTGTGCATTCTTTCAAGCGTCAATTTTTCAACTTTACTAAGCCACTCAACTGGCAGCACATGGCAGGAGATACTAAAACCATTAACCCTGATCTGATCAAAGGAAACAATGGGTTGGTTCTGTTGTCTGGTCATGTAGTGCTACCAAAGCTCCATAACCCACACCTACTACCTCAAAACCGTGGATTTAGTATACTGAGTATTAATTATGTGAAATCACTAAATATGAATTAGGTGGAAAAAACCATACACAAAATTAATCTCTCAGAATAATAAGCTAAGAACATTACATCTCATTAATAATAATTTTTTTCCTAAGCTAGATATGACAGCTCACTTAACACTGAATAATGAGAACAAGTTTTTTCAACAGTGAGTTTCTTCTGGTATTCTATAGCCAAGCCTAATTTCCATTTAAAACAATAGAGTGATGTAACACTGCAATGACAGATTCAATCCTAGCAGATCTAATAGAAGAAAAATAACTAGAACAAAGTTTAGTTCCTACAACTGAAGAGAAATAGAGTTGCTGAGTTTGTCTTGCGACATAACAAATCAATATTAAAAAGTAAGACACATTTTTAGCATAAGTAATAGGCTAATCAGGACCTAGTCCACCTACATTGGGTTCAAGAGCAGGCAGGCAAGGCAGTCCACGTTTCAAGTCCAGTTTCTTATCCGACAGGTTACAAACAGAGAAAACTATCATGAGACAACTCCAAATACCAAAGCCTGGCAGTTCCAGTCAGAACACTTGGGAAAATGGGCTGGCCAACAACTCCAGCAATCAATTTCAGATAGAAAAAAAACCAAAAAAAAACCCCAAACCAACAACTTAACTTCAGCCTTTATCCCCATCGCATTCAGAAACCTCTTTTGAAGCTATTCCTGATATTCTAGAAAATGCACGCTACTTACGCGAGGTACTCAAACAGAAGAAGACATTACTAATGGAACCATGAAAGTCAAGTGAGATGAAGTAAGGTTCCTTTCATAGTAGAAAGAGACATGACTTGTTATTACTTATGTACTAAATAGCAATTTTAGAATAGATCTTTCTCCCCCTCCATATCCAACACACTTCAATGCTTATTTTGCCACTTTTTGTTCATCATTTACATATCATTGTCAGGTAGCAAACAGAACACTTACCTGTGGCCAGGATGATAAATGACAGTTGTTATCCCATGGGCGTAATGGCTGCTAAAGCTGAAACTGTGACTTTCTTGAAAGCTTTGATTCGTTCCAACACTAAGTATGTAGGGAAAAAAAAAAACATACATTTGTTCAGATTTACTTTCTTTAAAGAGTAGAAAGAATTCCTTTGAAGTTCACTGTGCCTTCTCAAAGCAAGTCAAAATTTATGCTTACCTTACAAGGTAACTTCTCAGTTCTCCACGATAATTAACAACAAGGAGTTCAGCTGACCACTGGGCACTTGCTTTGTATTCTAGGAAGATCAATCCAGCAATAGCGTAACTCAGATCGCCTGGAAAACTTGCTCTCTTTATCCAAAAATGAAGGCAGACATTGGGAGAGAAAGGGGATTTTAAAAAGTGTCTCTGTTACTGAAAAAACTAGAAAGTTAAATTTACCACACTGTATTAAAAAAAAAAAGTTTCATAGTTTGTATTGCAAATGAAATACATTTTCTTTTATCTTGATTTTAAAGAAATCTTATTATAAAGTGTGCAAAGACAATAAACTGAGGAAATACACTTGAGCCACTTCCACAAATCAGTTCAATACACCCTTTAAACATACAAAATAGAAAATATATGGTATAGGGCCTGTCAACAGCAATTATCTATTATAATATCAAGCAAAGTACTATAGCAGCAATATTTCTTGATTTACAATTGACTTTGCATACAAAGTGCAGATTTATTATCTATTACTGCAAATTGTGGTGATTCCATACTTTCACTGTCTGATGCACCTACAAATCTACCACAGTTCCAAGATAGATGTAAAACACATACACTTTGTGATGTTGTAAGGGCGACACGTGACTTTTTTTGATCATACGATGGATATATTATAGTGAAACTTTTAATGATCCATTTCTGCATGATATTCATAGTGTAAGCATTTACAGCAAACTAAGCTATGATTTGGAAAAGGTGAGAGAGTGGAAATTATCCATGATCCTTAAAAAAAGTTCTACTATATTCATATTTAACCTAAGAGAGCACATACCGGCAAAATGACCAAAAGCTCACTACCCATCAGGTCAAACACTCTGACTGTTCCACTGCTTTCAGCATAAGCAAGTAATGTACAGTCATGACTCCATGCCACTCTCCTCCACTGAGGGTTAGGATCCTTTGGCACTACAAAACAGGAGTAAAATTATTAATAAAAGCAAAAAATAAATATAATCTCTTAAACAGAACAAAAAGTCAGTTGCATAAAAAAAATGCCAGGGGCCTACCAGCATTACAAGCTTATCTCAGAGGAGGGTAAAAAAAGAAAAACCACGTATGTCTCCCAGACCCATTAATTCTAACTATCATTTTATTTCACATTCAGGTTTCATATATTAATCATCACAAAAAGAAGTGGCAGAGGGAGAGAAATTGAGCTAATCACAAAGCAAAACTATTACGAGATTCTTTCCAATGATTTTAAGAAGTTATATCACTATCATTAAAGTAAAACAACACTATCATTTAGCAATGTATGAATAACAAACAATGATGACACTAAGTAATGATGTAGACAGAGGTTGCCATACCTTGACATTTTCCAACTATGGATACAAAGTCATCTTTTGCAGACCTGCACAAAAAAGACTCACATGAATTCACAATTCAAAGGCCTGCAAGCCTCTAACTACTTGCTCAAAAAAGCAGATAGTAACTTTCACCCTTAGGCAGCTACAGTAACTAACAACAGTATTTTATAGACCCTCGTCCAACTGCATAAATACCAACATCCCTCATTTATTTGTAATGCTGTACAAAATAGGGCAGCATCATTTCAGCACTTCATATAACTTTAGAAAAAAAAAACCCTAGTCAGTATTCTCTAGGTTACAATTTTAGAAACAATGCAAGAATAGTTACATTAATACAGTTGAAACACAAGATTTATTTTATAGTCTTTAAGCTGACGTTTATGGTGCTCACACCACTTTTGATTGAACAATTTTCATACACTTGCTTCTTTTACATATAAATGGAAGGTCTGACCTTCTAGCAAATGGATTTTTGTGAAGCAAGTAAACACACTCAATCAAGATCTGTTCTACAGCTAAATGTGCTCTTGAACTGGCAAAGGAGAGCTTGCTGTTAAGAGAGCACCAGGAAAGGGAAAGCATCAGTCTTTACAGCAATCCACACCACTTGTAAAATAAGGTGAAGTATTATACGTGCCAGCTACTCTGCAGAGAACACTAGATACTAGCTCCTTGTCCCATTTATTAGGGGAGAATTTCTAGAGGGGCAGAAAGGCAAGTGAGAAAGACCATGATTTGTGCTGAGTATTTTAGAGGATCTTGATTGTTTTTCTTTCACATCTTGAAAACAGAGAGAGACACAGATATACAAACACATCTAATATAATTGGGGGGGGTTAAGGAAGGTTTATGCTGGGTTTGGTTTTGTTTTTTTTTAAATGGGGGATGGAGAACTAAAAAGAAACGGAAGGCTTCTGCTTTTATGATCGTTCCATGGATAAATTTCACAATATATAACACTGCAAAACAAAGAAAAGACCTTAAAAGTATTGCTAGTAAATATCTAGAAACACTTTCTCAGAACTCCACAGCTGAAGTAGCAGATAATGCTAAGTTACCTGATTTCTACACATTGGTCTTGAACAACTGCCAACAATTTACCATTGCTGAAAGAGAAAACACAGATGTGAGAGTTCATTTATAGTCCATTCCTTACAGAATGTGCATCAGAGTCCTAGGTGCTTTTCTCCACAGTTAGATATAAATTGCCTCATTCATAAATCTAAAAAAAATTTAAAATGGGAAGCATCAAATTTTTATTAAAAATAAAATATCTGTGCTATGACATTCCCTTCATTTCATTGAGATCTATCTGCCACTATTTTCCAGCAGCACTAAGAAAACAGAAAAATGTCTACAATCTCACTGCATGGGAGGTCAGAGTCAGCTGTTGCTCACAGATAATTTTACAACAGCAACATCCAAAACTACGTATTGCTTCATCTGGAATAAACAACTATCATAATTCAGTAAGTTATGCGTCTTTGTACCTAATACACAACATAAACTAAAACCTTCCACACTACCTTCATGTAATCATGTCACTGAACCATTTTTCTGTACATACTTGTACTTATTTTTAAAAGCCAGTGATCTCATTTCTGCAGAACAGCTGGTTCTAGGAACCCTCACTTCTCCATGTATGCAATAGCAGACAAGTCTTGAGGGTATGCAGGTACTTTCCACAAATATAAATTGTTTATTTTAAAATTATATATCCTGCCAAGTTATAAGTCTTTAATCAACCAAGTTCAGGACTTGAATTTGGGAATGACTGCACTGCAAGCCACTTTGCCTCAAAAGCTAGACAGACATTCAGCCCTGAGTGAGAGGTGCATTAACTGAAGGGAAGCAGATAGAAGCCCCTAGGTAGCACACTGAGCTTTCTTTCACAAGGCCACCCGTGAGAGCCTCCAAAATTTCCCTTGACCAGAGAGAATAAAACGGCCTTTATCACAGTATCAACTCAGCATGGCTATCAATGGGGGTGGCAGGGGGGGCAGAGGAAGCATTAGTACATTCACCCCTATCAGAAATGGCAAAGCATGGGAGCTGGTTACCTTGCAAGTACGAGGTGCCAGTTGATCTGCTTACTAACCAGGCGAACCAGTCCAGTGGGCAGAGAGAACTTTGCGGGGCTGAAATACCAAAACCATTAGGCTAAATCAGAACAGTGTACAAATGCAGTACCAGAGATAAACATACCAGACAACTCAGCTTCAAGGCAACCATCAATCACCTGAGAGGGTTTGCAACCAAACACGAATCAACACTGCACCCTGCCAACGACAAAGGCTAACAACAGCCTTGTTTTTACTAACAGAACAAAACTGCATATTAAGGGAACTGATTATTTATTTATCACTCTTTATACTCTGGTCACCAGCCAGTTTTGGGACACCCATTCAAAGAATAACACCAGTAAGCAGGAGGGGCACCAAGACGATCAGGGGATCGAAGTACTTGCCCTACAATGAATCAGATGCTGTGGGAATTGTACTTGTTTAGGCTGAAAAAGGGAAGGCTTCAGGAGGACCAAACAGCAGCACTCTGATACCTAGGAGATTACCATGAAAATAGGAGCAACAGAGGTGCATGGCAGGAACACAAGAAACTATGATCAACCCTTTGGAGGACTTGGAAGTGCTGGGGTAACAGCTGGACTCGATGACTGTAAAGGTCCTTTCCAACATAAATGTTTCCGTGCATCCAAAACCGAGGAGGTTCCAAGCTGACATAAGGAAGAGATTTTTTCACCATGAAGACAGTCAGGCACTCGAACAGGCTAACCAGAGAGTGTTTGGGTTCTCCATCCTTTAACCTTTCCAAGACCTAGCTGGACAGAGCCCTAAGGAACCAAGTCTGAATTCAGTGTTCTCCTGCTTTTAGTGGGACTTTAAACTAGAGGCCTCCCAAGCTCCCTCCCAAACTCTTTTATCAAATAGATGAAAACAGCAACTAGAATAAATTATAAAAGCTTGAAATTAGATTTTAAATATGACTACCAGAGGGAAGGAAGAAAAGTAAGTGAGTTCTGTCTACAACTGAATCTTTACAACTAGACTTACATGACACTGTGGTACCCATAAAAATCACCCACTCACAAGAAAAGGGGTGGGGGGAATAGGTGCACAAAACCAAAGGAGAACACCAGCAATAGGGAAAACAGCATTCCCTGCCAAATTCGGGTATAGCACTGTTTCATAGTAAGTCACATTAACATCCCTTTCCATATAACTCAAAGCCAACATATTATCCTTTTAAAGGGAAACAGATACCTTCAAACCTGATAACTGGTATAACCACGGAGCTGAAATTTTCCAGAAACACTGTACTTACCCCAGTATATTTCTGGGATCATTTAATGACTTTTTGAATCAAAACTTAAATTTATAAATGGCATGAGTGCTGCTTAAGTAGTTACCAAGCTTTTTGTATGAGTCTGAATTGTCAAAAGAAAAAAAAAAAATCAAAATTATTGCTCCAAAGGAAGCAAACCCTGTTGTGCCATCATATCTGTCACCGAGGCTTAAGAAAAAAAACCCACAACAGCTGCCCTTGCAAAACCTCAGCTGGGAGTGGAGAGGACAAGCATGTGTTTGGAGAAATATGTTCCAAACGCAAGGTTACTTCAGCTTCTGATAAAAGCACAAAGTCAAACTAGTACATACCAGTTTTTATCTATTTAGGTTTCCGCTGTAACTCAAGCAGCTACAACTCAATTTATGAAAAGAGGCTATTCTAAGCATTGCTTGGACAATATTCTAAACAAGTGTTAAGTTTTAGTCTCATTAAGAATTACTTTCCATCAAATCAAAAAGCTATAAAAATATTACCAAATAGGAAAATTAAGCAGTATTCTCATAAAACCTACCTGTACCAGATGTACCGAAGCAAAAACAATGCAGGACCTACAATGGAAAGAGGTAAAAATTACATCTCTAGAAGTCTTAAAACACCCTGCAGCTTGTTGCACAGGAAATCTCAAATTCTCACTAAAGAAAAAGGTATTGAGGGAAAAACCCTCTATACTTGGCCAACGAATTCTTATGTTAGAACAACTGCAAACGGCCAATTGAAAACAAACAAAAAAAAACACTGCACATTTTTGGAAATTCTAAGAGAAATCTACTGGATGAAAATCCAGTTCAGTTACTGCCATTCAACACTTGGTTTATGCAATGTAATATCATCAGAATGTAAAACTTCATCATAGGACTAACTAGCAAGAGATGTTAAGAGAGGGGGAAAAAAAAAAGGCTCAAATACACTTTACAAAACACAGAGCTTGTTAACTTCTTAGAGGTATGGTTTATTACTTTGTCCCAACAAACTAATGGAGACAAGAATGCTCACAAAATTGACATAAAAATAACACAGCCATGTTCACAATCACAAAACATCTTCCTGAAAACACATCCTGCACTCTCTTTCCATTACATTAGGCACTCTAAAGGGCAGAAATTGTAAAATTTACAAGTAATCCACACAGTTTTAGAAGTCACAAATGTAAGAACAAGTCATATTTACCTGCAATTGCTCTAGTGATGATAAATGATGCACCATGTTTTCTGTTACCTCTTGGCTGCAATTACAATAATAGTCATCAGACAGCGTGTCACACATTTCAACTTAAATACAATATTCATACATACACTCCCTGATTAAATTTAAGCTGACTCCTAGCCTACAAATTCTTTATGTATTTTCTATTACTCAGTACTTCACATAATGTCTAATTTAACGGCATAAGCCAAAACAGGCTATAATGCCAAATAATTTAAATGCCAAGATGCAATAAACAAAATGTGCTACAGATTGTCTGTTGATTCAGCTTTGCCTCAATCTTTGGGTAGTAACAAAAGACATTGACTTCTGATTATGTTCTCCTGTAAGCTATTATAAATCATTCTTTTTATGCCAAATAAACACCACAATGATCTGTAATGCCCAGCAGTCAAAGTACTTGGTGTGCAACATATTATGCTAATATTTAACTGCTAAGTTACCTAAAGATTATTCATGAACATTTCAGAAACATCAAGATAAACAGTTTCTGAAAAAAACCTCTTTTTACATCAATTTGTAACATGGCCACTCAGATAACCACCTCTACTCCACACAATCTCACATAGCCTTTCCACCTGTCCTGATCCACTTAAGGCAGAGGGGAGCAACTACACTCACTATACAAATGAAAGCGCTCTCCAAACACAGAAAAAAAGGAATACAAAACAACACAGGACGTGTATTCTTATCTCTAAGAGGAGATAAAACTATTTGTCAGTAAGAAGCAGAAAAAAGATACGAAACTGAGAAGAGAGCAAGGATAACCGATAAGGAAGGATCCACAAACAAATCCTCAAAATAAGCAATCATACTTATACCTTTCTAATGAAAATATTAGAGCACCACAAACTGAGCATTAGAGTAGGCAATGACAATTTTCCCCTCCATTCAATATAAAATACATAGAGCAAATATCACTCATTAATTGAAATATTCACACCTCACCAAGTTACAGAGCAGTAAACACTGAAAGACATACAAATTTATCAACATTTTGGAATATGTCTGTGCTTAAAAAAAATACTTGGGCTCCCAAATTTAAATTATTGAAGTAAAGATTAGTTTTCTAGGCAAAGTTTGCAATCCATAAACAGTCTTTGAAATAACCAGGCTGTCATCTCACAGCATGTAAGAAGCAAACAGGGCTGTACTAATAGATAACGCTCCACATTCAGGTTGATCAGCCAGGAAATAACAAGGCATTACACTAAAATAAGTGAGAGCATAAATTTTTTCTTACAGCTACCCTAGTACCTCAGGGAGAACTGCAATTTGCTAGCGACCCTAAAAACAGAGCTTGTTATAACTTTTTGGATTATGAGAAGTTCCCAGTAAAAACATTTCCTAAAACTGCTTATATCTCTTTAGAATTTTTTTAATATTTTAAATGTCTGCTCCTGAGCCTAAACTATAGGCTTCTATTCCACACATCTTTAACTCTTCACAAAACTGATTGACTATTCTATTCTGAAGACTTGGATTTTACTTTTTATAATATATTCTTACCATCTCAGCAACAGCAATGGTTACCAGATGTGCTATATTTCTTTTTTAATTCATTCCTTCTTGGGAAAACAACTTCTTCTTCCCTACAGCATTCCAGAAATAAAATCCAAGTAACTTTCTTGCTGACAAAATACCCACTTAGTTTTGGACTTTTCTGCACACCCTGCAAGCTTACTGGAGGGACAGGAGGTGGTGGGTGCTGGGGAAATCTCAAAACATTAGACTGCAATGAAGAAAACCCCACAGAAACAGATGATACATTTTGGAAGACAGACTGAAGAGAGTTCTATCTGCCTATATTTCCATAAATTACTTCGCAAGTCCTCTCTTGCAACCTTGTCCACAGCCACTGCCTCATTCACTATTTTCATGGACCTACAACTCACTAATTCCTTTCACTCTCATTATGTATTTCAGGGTTCTCAAACAGTGCATTATATACAATGGCATCACTATCCTGAACACAGACTGCTTGATTTCCACACCACTCTCTTCCCTGGCATCGTCAATTCCTTGTATGTTTCCTTCACAAATAACTGCTATAACTCCTCCTGCCTCTCCTCTTCGTCCCCCCAAAAAATTCTTACTGGAAAGTTCAGTATAGGTGAATGACAATACAATTAAGAACTAAAATTAAAGCAAATTTGGGCATCCAACCTAAGGGACCCACACCCATTTTATCAATGTCTCGCATTTAATATGCCTTTACATCCTCATCACAAGACTCATCTTCCAATAATTAGAGCTGTAAGTTCTAGCCCTTTGCAATTAAAAATTAATCATCTCAAATGAGGTAACAGAAAAATAAAGTCAATAAAGACCTGTGAAAGTTTAAGGTCCAGCTTGGCAGCCCAGATTACTGCACAAGAAGACATTTAATTTCATTTCCCAGTGCAGCATTCAACTTCCTCTCCCATTCTACCATTCCTCACCTCACTCATTCCAAAAGATTCAGTTCTACAGGAAAGTTGGGTGTGATTTTTTTTCTGAAAAGTGTGAAAAAAACAGGATGAAAAGAGACAGATGTTCCAAAGGGAAAATCACAACCACCTAAGTAATACCACTGTTAAGGGACCTTAAGGCAAAAACTGACTCATACTGACAAAATAATCTGTTTGCCTCTGATTGTCAGTGTAAAATCAATTTCCCACTAAAATGGTAAAAAGACTACCAAAAGTGTCCTTGACTACTGACAGTTTCCAAGAATGTAAAGCCAAGTGAACTATACAGCATAATATTTTCAAACCTTCCAACTTCTGCTACTCAAAACAGGTATTATCTTAAAAATAAAGTAAATATGTAAGAAATACCAAGTTTAAAATAGCCAGCACCATCTGCTGAAGCTGACAAGAAGAATTCAACGATGCTTAGAAATTCTGACTACCAGGGCAGACGAGGACCCTCAGAGTGTGGTTACACAGTCACTTTAAACTGGCATCCCCACATATTGCCACTAAAGGGATGTGTCACCTCACTGACATGAGCCCCCTTGGTACTTACAGGGGTACTAGAGGGACCACTCAACAAAAGGAAGTGAAACAACATGATTGTTTCTCAGACTAATCAGTTCTTTAACCAACTTACCATACAACTTCAAGAACACAAAAAGCAGCAGAAAAGACACTTGTCAGAAATGTGCCCCTTAACACAGCTGTAGAAGAACCACAGCCTTGTGTCACCATACCTAAGTCCTCCTCATGGTATGCCGCAGGAAAATTGTTTCCATATGTTACCAAAAACAAAGACTACTTACCATTTCTCAAAACACAGTTAAATAAAAATAAGTGCAACTATCTATTCATCTATACAAACAACCTATTTTGAGAGTAATTGGTAACACTGTAATCCTATTTTCCAAACATCCATACCTGTTGCTGCAACTCAGGATTTCCAGATCAAGAGCAACACCAAAAAACCACAAACTCAACCCTTCTGACAAATGAAAACCTATCTTTATGAGCATGGCTCTTGTAATTATTAACAGGGACATTCTTCCACCTGCAAAGTTTTCACATCTTTTCTGTTCAGTTGCTCTCATTAAGCATAAAACTTTGTTAAAATACTTCCACTAACGACTTTGAGTGGGAAATGCACCAACAACTTCAGTGGACTTGAAAGCCACTACAAGAAAGAAATAAAATCACATTGCTTGCATCCTTTATATCCAAGTTAGACAAGAGCAGACATAGAGGCAGCAAGCGCAGCACGTTGCAGAGGGAAACATGTAATAGGAAATATGGAAGAGCTTCGCAACTTTTCCGGTGACCCGGAAAAAAGAACAACTAGAAACAAGCGAAAACTCGCAGTACGAGAAAAGTGTTTTCTGATTTCTTAAGCTCTGGCATCCATTCGTGTGCCTTATGGACATTAGGTGAAACGCTTTTCCCTTTTACCCCACTCCTGCAAATACTGACACAACTATATTGATACAGGAGCCCAGAGAGCGGATGTAGTTTTTCTCAAGCAAGGTAATGAGGGTCCTGTTTTCCCTAGAAAATTCCACAGTTCTATGTACATCCTGAAGATGAGACCTGGACTTCATTCACCATAGCTTCACTTGTGTCAACTCAACAGTAAAACCCGATATACATTGTCCAGTAAGCAAGAAACACTTCGGGGCATCCCAGGCGGCACAAGCCAGGGTGGGAACTAAGTGACGTGAAAGCACAAGGGGACAATGGCCGCACGGACACCCTGTGTGCCCGCCAGGAACAGCGCGAGGATCCCGCTGAGCCTCCCTGGGGGCACCAGCTCATCCCCGGGGCGCCTCCGCGTCCCCGCCCGTGCCAACGTGGCCGGTCAACCCCCCTGCCCGCGGCCGTGCTGCGGCCACACGCACCTGCACCTCCGTCTCGGGAGGCCACTCGGCGTTGACCAGCAGGTCATAGAGGATGTTCTCCTCCCCGTCCTCCGCCTCCTCGCCGGCGCCGGCCACGCCGCGCTCCCGGGGCGCGCCACCGCTGTCCCCACCGGCGGCGGCCATGCCGGGCCGCCCCGCCCTCTCCGCGCCGCCACAGCGACGGCGCCCGGCGGGGACCAAACGGCTCCGCCTTTAACTCGTGCGGCGCCGGCCCGCACCGTGAGGGCGCTCGGGGCAGGGAACGCCTGGTGCAAGCGAGACATCAGGGCCTGGATTAAGCCCTTACTGAATAGGGGCGAAAAATGGGGGGGAAAGCAAAAAGGGGATTTCTCGCAAGTTGTTCTTCCAACTTTAATGGTGCTACATAGGACTCCTAAATATTTCAGTCCTACAAGTTTGAGTTCCTAGCGTTCAGCTGTCTCAAGCAGATAAAATGAGCATGTTTTAAGTTCCGACCCCTCACATCAGGAAGAATATTGGGGGGCTGCAGGGTGTCCAGAGAAGGGCAGCGGAGCTGGGAGGGCTCTGGGGCACAAGTCTGATGAGGAGCAGCTGAGGGAGCTGGGGGTGTTTTTCCTGGAAAAAAAGGAGGGTCGGGGAAGACTTTATCACTGTCTATAGCTGCCTGAAAGGAGGCTGTAGCCAGGTGGGGTCAGTCTTCTGCCAGGCAAGAAGCGATAGGAGGAGAGGACAATCTTAGGCTGCAGCACGGGATGTTCAGGTTGGACACCAGGAAGGATTTCTTCATGAAAAGAGTAGTTAAACATTGAAACGTCACCGAGGCGTGAGGTGGTGGAGTCACCATCCCCGGAGCTGTCAAGGAAAGACTGGACGTGGCGCTCAGTGCCATGGTCTGGTTGACAAGGTGGTGTTCGGTCACAGGTTGGACTCGATGATCTCAGAGCTCTTTCCCAACCTAATTGATTCTGTGAAATAACTATGAAAGAATTGATGTTTCAGCCGCTTTCCTCCAACTTTATAAAGCATTTGTAAAATGGAAATAGAATCACTTCACGCTCGGACACTTCTGCTCCTGTAGTTTAATTTTCACTTGTGTTTAGTAAGCTCTTGTAGGCAACTGTGCAGCCTAGAATTAGGTTAAACTAAAATTAAAATTCTGAAACCAGGGATTCAGGGCAATATGAAAGTTCTCTTGGATACTTGGGAAAGACTTCAAGAAGAAACAACTACTGAGGAAAAAAATACCTTTTTACTGTTTCTCTTTTTTCTATTGTTTCTATATTTGACAATGTAGCTTGTAAAGCAATGGTAAATAGTATAACATTGTGTTTGTAAGTTTCCAAGAATTGTGGGAGATTTATAGTAAATTACATTCCACGTTCCACACCAACAAGCAGGACTAAATATTGATATCAAGGTCTGCCTAAAAACAGGCTTTCTTAGAGTCGTGGTTGAATCTGTACATTATTCATATCTGTGCCTTTAAAAAATCACTAATTTTGTCATTTATCTGAAAGCAAGCAAACTAATGATTGACAGATATAGAAAATAATAGTGAAAGAAAAGAGGCACATCAAAGAAAGATATTCCCAAAGGAATTATTAATACATGAGAAACCATTGCGATGCAAACAGCCTGGTACGAAGGGTATAAAATACCCTGCTGTATTTTTCTCTGCATGACACCAGTTTCTACAGCGTAAGTTAACAGCCAGTAGGGCTCAGTAAGTTTTAAAAAAGGTCTTGAAACAAACCACCAGGACAAAACCAGTATTCAAATTGCAACACAGTAGCCATGAGAAAGTCATTGTCAGAGACGCTTGTTCTGGAGGGGTTTTTTTGGCCTTTGAACCAGATGTGTCTCTTATCTCATGCTGTCTTAGAAAAGATTGAAGCTGTGTTTCACAATGGAAAACAGTAGGCAATAGTTTATACTGTGCCTTCCACTTAGCAGACAAATGCACCATTGGCTCACAATATAACTGTAGAAGCCGCATTTCTACACAAGCAATCTAATTTTGTTTTTTACAAACCCCCGAAGATTCTTGCATTTAATGTCACTAGAAGTTATATTAGAGCGAGATGGTGCAGAATTTGGGGAAACTTCTGTAAAAACTAGAGAATGATGTATCCCTGTTAGCCTATGTTTAAAGCTATACCTGGGTGTGTTCGTTGTCTGTGTATGACGGTGCTTTGGGTCATCAGCACCCGGGCGCCGCACTCGGGCCAGGGCGGAACGCGCGGCGCGGCGGCTCCTGCGCCCACCCGGCCCCATAAAGCGGCGGCCGGGCCGTGCGCCTGCGCCGTTCGCGGTGTTCCCGGGGCGAAGATGGCGGCGTTCTCGGGTACGTGGCGTGGGGACCGTGGGCTCTCGGCCCTAAGGGAGCCTCTCTCCTCTGCCCGCCGGCTCCCGGGCTCCCTGCGGCGCCGGGGGCAGCTCCTCAGGCTGCCCTCCCAGCCGGCCCGCCGTAGTGTGTGGCTGACCATGTATCAGGCTGGAGGTTGTGAGGCCTGTGGGGGATGTAGGTGCCTCTCCCCGTGTCCTCGGGCTTCTGCAGGCTGTGAGAAGCGGTTATCGGAATGGTTTTGCTGGTTTTATTGCATGTGTGGATCTAGCAAAGGGGCTGCTTAAAAGTTAGGCTCGTTCCTCATGCTCACTAGTTTCAGTAATAGAAGGTTTATCATAACTGTTCTCTCTATTGCAGTGAGTAATAACTGGCTTTTGTAAGAGAAGCTCTGTTCGGCGATGCGGTTTAGCAAGCTATATGTATTATATAAACTATGTGTATATAATAATGAACTGCAATTCTAGAGTTTACTGTTAAATGAGGAAACATCATTCCTTGTGTCCCCTGTCCCATGCAGATGTTTGTACAAATAGGCAATCAGCTAAGGTCAGGGTTCTGTAAAGTTTTAATGTTAATGTATACGGGGTTTTTAATTTATATCTTTTAACTGAATGCGTTGCATCTTATCATGGGGGGAAAATGCTGAAGCTTCTTCTGAGATCTAGAGATCAATTTGGATGCTACACAGCAGGATTAATTTGTACGTAGTTGAGGAAAATATCATGGTGTCATTATTTGATTAAATCCTTGTACTTTATATTGAATTAAGCTGTGTGAGTTGGGAGTATATGGGAAGAATTATGTACGGATTTCCTTTTAACTTGAGATCAGTAGGAATTCATTTTGATTACTATGGGCAACACTTTTTTGCTTGTGTGGATTGCCTGCTTTTGTAGGAGTACAGGCCAGCACTTGAAACTATTTTCCTGAAATCACATTACAAATGAAACATGTTTCTTATAGCATTTGTATTATAGCAAATGGAAGATAATTTTTCCCTGCACACATCCATCTGTGCCAGCCTGGCTCAGTGTGTGTCCACGTGCATGCTGTGTCTGAAACCCAGCATGTGGCAGTGCAGAGGCCAGTGTGTAAAACCTCTGCTTAGAAAGGTGCATATTTATAGTTAAAGCAATTGATTTAGAGCCACTGTATGTACCCAAAGAGATGACCAACAGATAAATTGTTATTTTGATGGTATGCTACCATCATTTCAGTTGCTTAGGATCCACTTTTCTCTTGCCCTTATTGAATAGCTGCAGGTTTATTTTGTTTTCCTTTTTAAATACAGAGGATTTGTTTATTGACGTACAAACATGTAGTGTCTGAGGTACAACCGCTTGATAGGAGTTTGCCAGAAGGGGTATCCGAGGAAAAATCCTTTCAAAGATGGATGTAACTAATAACTTTATCAAAATCAAGGCATTGCCATCTTTTTGTACATGCTGTAAGTGTCTAAGGCGAGATTTAGTGAACTAGAGTCTTTATAGGATACAGGTGTTTTCTGCTGTTTGCACCTCAGCTGTAGAGAAAGTTGGGTTATTTGTGATTAGCAAAGTCTTCCCTGTTGTCTGCATAGGTAGCTTCTTTAAATGTGCTAAGATAAGTACCTTGCCTTTGAAATGGTTCTCTGTTCCCAGTTTATTTGCTTTGCTGCTGTACCTGCCCCTGTGCCCCTTGTATGCCTGAGTTACTCTGCTGTACGTGGGAACAACTCTCAAAACTGCCTGTGAGGAAGGGAGGATATTTCTTTTCTAGCAGTTGGTGCTTTAGTGCTGGCTGCACATGCCGTTGACAAAAATTTGGGTTTTCCATGGTTTTATCTGTAGCTGGAAGTGTTGACATTTGGCAATCTTTTGGGCTGTGTTGAGGTAAATAATATTGCTTGAGAGTTTTTTCCTTGTCTTACAGAAATGGGTGTTATGCCTGAGATAGCTCAAGCAGTGGAGGAGATGGACTGGCTGTAAGTAGGAGTGTGGCAAACTCTAATTTGCTTTTCAGCAATGTATGACATGCTTCTTAAAACACCTCTGCTGTCACATTAAAGCAAAGTGGATGTGTGTTTTCCTTTAACTGTCATCGCATCTCATGCACTTCTCTTTAGTGTGAAAGACTGAAGAACACAATTTGTGACTGCAGTGGTAACATTTAAACTTGGACAAGCAGAGCATGACTTACGCTTCTGTTCTTTTGTTTGACGGAAGGCTCTGTGCCTCTGGTTTACTTAATATGTATCATGGGGTTATTGGGTGAAATACTATTACATAGTTGATGCCAGTTTAGTACATGTTTTCCAGACTGTGGTCTGTATTTGTGTTTCTCAAATGTAATGCTTGTGTGTCTGTCTTCTAAAAAAGTTGTTATTCTTGTGTTTGGTTACTTGTTTGGCCAAAATTCTTTTACTTCAGTTTGTTTTGAATTGTCATTCAGAATGTTATCAATATGGACAAACTTAATGTGTGTAGTTCTTATCATATGAATGATACTAGTTAGCTGTGATTGTCTGAAAATGCTGGTTGCATTTAGTTATCTTTATTTTCTTTTCCAGTTTTGAACAGGAATCATGTAAATGGGGGCTGCATAAGTGGCTTTAAAGAAAAACTCACTTAAAGAAAGAAAGACAAGGGATATATAGTTAATATGTCTCTTTTATAGTTTAGCATAGTGATGTGAGATGTCACCCTCTTATCAAGGTGCAGCTGAATCTCTGCAAGCCAGGAGGAATAGCAGTTACCTGCTTCATCTTGCAGATGACCATGGTTTCTGTGAATTTCTATATAAGTAAAAATTTCTTTTTCTACTGATGTGGAACATGACCTTGTGTTAATGTGTTCTTTCCTGTAGTCTCCCTACAGATATCCAAGCAGAATCTATCCCACTGATCCTGGGAGGTGGTGATGTGCTTATGGTATGTATTCAGGATAGCCCTATTCATAGAAATCCTGTGTCTTTTAGTTGTTGTTTGTATGGTCAATTTTGGTCTTTTCCATGTGGGTCCACAGTTAGATTAGCTCTTCTATCTTACTTCAACAGAAAGTTCTTCAGCTAAAAAGCCTCTTTGTGTTCGTAGTGTGTTTCCAGCTGTTCTTGCAGATGAAATCTGGGGGTATTCGGCTTTATTTTTTGACTTCTTGACAGGCACTGCTGCATGAATGAGGGCTGTCTGATCTTATCTACTTTGCTTTTGGCTGTGAATGCCTGGCATGGATCTCTATGGGACATGGCTGATTCTGCCTAAGCCAATGCTGCAGTATCAGTAACCTTGAAAGTATCAGATTAGTGTGCCTTGTTCATCTTGTCTTTTATGGATCTCTGTGTTCTTGATTTCATAAACCAAAGTAATGCCTCCTAAAAAATAAACTTAATTTATCAAAATAGAATTCTAGAACAGTTGTTACAGTCCTGGTTAAACTCTTATATTTTTCTTCCTATAGGCTGCTGAAACTGGGAGTGGAAAAACTGGTGTAAGTAATCAAATTTAAATTAGCAGAAAGTGAAAGTCTTTAAGTGATGAGAGGTGGTGTGTATGCAGAGAGAATGTGTATATGTGTTTAAGCATTATTGGTAACAGTCTTTACCAACATATATGTAGGAATGTATTTCAGTGTTTCTGGCTCTGGGTATTGCACCCCAAAACAAGGCTGGAAGTAAGTGTATAACTTGTGGAATGAAAGTAGTTTTTCATTTTAGGCTTTCAGCATTCCAGTTATCCAGATTGTTTATGAAACGCTGAAAGACCAAATGGAAGGCAAGAAAGGAAAAGCCACAATTAAAACTGGAGGGGCAGGTAAGTTTTTATATGTCACACTCAAATTTGGGACTGCTAACTCATGTTGATTTTGTTACCTTTCAAAGTAAAGTTAACCTGCCATTAGATAAGTATTTTTTCCGTAATTCAGGATAATGTAAATAGACTATCATCATTCAGCACTAAATTAAGCAGTGAATACAAATTTACTGGTGGAATTATGGAAAGAACTGGTGTGCATTGGACTGCAGACTCTTAGTAATGCTCTTGTTTTCAGTTTGAGGCTGGCTGATCCACACCTTGGTTTTCAGTGTTCTTCTGAAAGCCGTACTAGGTTAATGCCTTGCAAGATGTGAAATGGCGGTGGTGTCCATCTTAGAAGAAGGAGTTAAAAACCACCTTTCTGTTGCAGGAATAGGTGAGACCAGCTATGACACCATGGAGTTGGTTTGGGCCTCTTGAGTGAGCTTGAGCAGAAAGCTCTTGACTCAAACATATTTTTGTGTGGCTGGGGTAACAGAGTAGGATCTTTCAATTCTGCTGTGCTGAGTAGAGCTGTTGTGTTCCTTTTGGTACCTGCCTAGGTTTGGAATTGAGTAACAATGTCTTGAGTTGCTACAGGTTTGTTTTAGTAAACATTGAATTGAGCAGGAAATGCACAGGGCCAGAACTCAGCTGTATAGAATGGATTATAACCATGATAATACCCTCACAGTATTTGATGGTCTATTATACATCCATTTAAATAAACTCGCAACTGTAAAGCCAATAATCATGTCCAGTCCATGGTATCGATAGATTGGGTTTTATGTAAATGAACAGTATCTGCGCAAACACTCTGAAGATGTTACAGAAGTTGTCATAATTATAACTACTGCTGCACCGATTACAGTAAAGTAAAAAAAAAAAAAAAAAAGTTAAAATCCTCCTTGAGAGAATGTAATATAAATACAGAAATATACTCAGTAAACCTAATGGAAATTACATCTGTGATTTTTGGGTTTTTTTTAAATCATGTATAGATTTTATTACAGCATGTTGTTGGGCATATGAAGAATGAAGTCAGAAATTTTATGTGCATGTATCTTAGCTCTTTAGTAATGACATTTTAACTCATAGCTTGAAAAATATCTTAATGTAAGCTTGGAACAGAAACAGCAAATAATGCATTTCAGATTTGTTGTTCTTAATGTAGTTTTGGATATTTTCTAGCTGAATTTGATTGTGATTGTGTGGAACTGGCTTATTTTATAAACATCTTCATTGGTTTCAGTTGCATTTTTAAGTAACTTAATATGCGTTCTCCTTAATGGAATAACGTAACCTTCCATAGAGTACCTTTGCATTATGCATTTGTGCCCCTCCTTCAAATTGTAGGCCTTCATTTTGAGCTCATACGAATTTCATTGAAACAAAGCTGTTTCCCCAGAAAATTAAGCCAAACACTGTATAAACAACATGAACTTCTAATTTGAGTTTTCCAGTCTTGCTTTCTTGATTTAATGCTTTTTCTGTTGTTATCTTTCAAACTTAGTGCTCAATAAATGGCAAATGAACCCCTATGACAGAGGATCAGCTTTTGGTGAGTTGTCCTGCTGTTTGCTTGAAAACATTTGCTTGTTAAACAAGAATAAACTAGAAGAAAGCATGCATGAAATTTTCTTTTAAAAGCAGCTAGGCAGTTTCTTTAACTAAAATTGTCTTGTAATTTTCAGCAATTGGATCGGATGGTTTGTGTTGTCAAAGCAGAGAGATAAAAGAATGGCATGGATGCAGAGCAACTAGAGGCGTGACAAAAGGTAGATATAAAGTGATGTGTTTTGAATACTGCTTTTGCAAAGTTTCGGCTGAAATGCCTGCTTTTCACCCGTTGTTAATGTAGATGGCTGCATTAAAAACTTTCTATCCATCTGACCAATTTTACTGCTAGCTTAAGACTTTGAAATGAAAATACCTCTGTTTTGTTCTCCTTGTGTTGTAAATTACCTTTACTCTGATAGCAATGCCTGGAAATAGAACCTTCCCAAACAATGTTAAAATGTTAATAGAAAAGCAAACCTTTACTTGAAAGCTTTCGGGTACACAGTATGGGGAAAATCACACCCCAAATTAGATTCATACAGTTTTATAAGATTGGGCAGTTAGAACATCCAGCCAATATTGTCCAGTTAGAAGAGCAGTTGGTTAGGTAATCTCCCCCCCACCCCTGGGTTCTCCTGCATTGGAGTCCTCCATCCTGGTCCTCTAATTCTACTTTTATTATGCCTGCGATACGTGATACAAAATAAAATGTCCTTGGTAAACTTAACAGGCAAGACTAAACAAAACTTAAGAGTTTGTTCACTGTGGGAGAGAAAGCTGGGAAAGTACTAGAAGTTATACCTAGGCATGGAACAGTCCAGAAAGCTACAAATACATGAAGAATACATTAAAAGCTAAAAAACTTTAGGCATCAATAGGAAACTGAGTTGAAGGAGGAAAAGTCGTAACTAATATTCATCAGAATGCATTTTTATTAGGGAATAGCTAAATGCACAGTACTTGGAGTTGCTTGCTCACTTCACACAGATGTGTGCACTCAAAAATTTCGTGGTTCTGTGGCAGCAGTAGTTGAGAGGCCAACCCTAACGCTTGACTCGGAAGCAGTCATCCTGATAACTGCAGTGGTTCTAGGTGTGTGTTCAGAAAGACTCTAAACAGTCTCCTTTCAAGGGGTGTGCAGATGTTTCTGTAGTCTGTGAGTACATAACAGCCAGCTGATGTGCTTCAAGTGGCACAACCAGTTGTTGATGCTGGGGTATGCTGGTGGTCTGATACTGATTCTGCAGAACCTCGTGTCCTGAGTTTTCCTGTGGATTCAGTAGGACCACTCTTCTCTCTTGCTTATCACTCCTTTGGAGCCTTTCACACACTATCTCTGTGTGTACTTTCTCTTTTGCCTGCTCTTTCTTCATTCCATACGTAGGTACACAACCTTTTCACAGAAACACGGTAGGGGGTTTTATGACACTTTCAGCAGGACTGGGAATGTTAGACTTGTATGGGCTTGGAAGTAGCAAGACTGAACCACTTTAATGAATTTGGGTGTTGTATTAGATCCTTTCTTTTTCTTTCAAAGGGAAATATTACTATGAAGTTTCCTGTCATGACCAAGGCTTGTGCAGAGTTGGTTGGTCAACTATGCAGGCTTCACTAGATCTGGGTGAGTTTCCTTCTAAAGAACCTATAGGTAGTTTTTATATTCACATGGAATGGCTGCAGTCCTGTTCTAGTATTGCAGAGAATGGACTCCTTGGGAAGGATCCCAGTATCAGACAGTTGAAAACTTTTTGTATTTTACTTCCTGTAAGGGGAAGTCTTGGGTGGTGGCAGTGTTTTCTTGTCTTCTGTGACTCTCTGCCTTTTATGTCTTTTTTTTTTTTTTAATGAAGATGACTGGAGACTAGTAAAATCAATAAATGTATTGCTGCAGAAGTACTAGTTTGATGTACATCCAGGTCAGGAGTCTGTAATTATCACTGTGTATTAATTGCTTATGTGGTAATGTTAGAGATTTCAGTTGCTGATACCAAGAGGGAAAAACATAACCTGTCAAACAGAAGTTGAAAGCCTGTTGTCTTGTCTTCAGGCACTGATAAATTTGGCTTTGGCTTTGGTGGCACTGGTAAGAAATCTCACAACAAGCAATTTGACAGCTATGGTGAGGTAAGCTTGAATTGTGTTTGGTAGAAATATTATTAAAAGTTTTGCATGTTAGTCTTGTGCTGTTACAATCAACTGCCTTTTGAAATGGTGTCCACTTCTGAGGGAGGGCAAAAGGACAGCAAAACACTGAAGCATTTTTGGATAAAAGCTTATTAACAGATTTAATAGAAGCAGTTATAAGCTTGAGACACAATTGTGGTTAGACTGCAATTGTATTGACTCTTATTTAAAAGTTAAAATTCTGCTGTGTGTTACAGGTTAAAAGTTAAGTGACCTCTTGAGATTTGTCTTCACTTCAGTTTTAGCTTGAACAATTCAGCCCATCTGTATACCTTGGTCGGTGTCCAAGTGAGGGCATAATATTCTGTTTCCTAGAAGTTTAAATAGAAGTAATTGCACAACTCTGTAATCTGTCAAAATGCGTTATTAAATGCTAATAAAACAGGGTGCACTACTTCAAGCTATTGAGTTGGGTTTGCCATTACCTTAATGCACACTTCTGAAGTGTCAGCTGGGAATATCCGTAGTGGTTTTTGTGTAGTGTACCAGTGGATGTTTAAACATAATTTATATAAATATGAGTATTACAGCAGAAACTCAAGTCTTTTTGTGGTAATGATTCAATGCCGTAAAACTTGCAACTTTTATGACAATTGTAGCTGGTTTAATAGTGACTCTTGAGCTGTTGATTAGAAGCACTGTAATAGATAGATTTTATTAATACCTTTAAAATTAAAAGATCTCAAGATACATAATAAAGCACGTAAGTATACATAACACGCATATAGCAGCATCCTCAAGAGTTAGTCTTTTGTTATAGTCAAAATACAAGTTTCTGATGCCATGTTTGGTGCTCTAGGTTTAGATTTACTTAGGCTAATAAATACATGGCTAATGTGCTTTTCCATTATGCAGAATACTTTCAGTTAAATGACTTAAATGTATCATTGTCATTGTGTTTGGTTTTTAAAGTAAATTTAAAGCAGCAATAAACATTGAATATCTAAGATCAATTGGGCAGTTTACTGAAGATTTGTAATCAAATAAAAATACACTTTCTGTTTACAGTGGTCTTACTGAAATAAATTGAACTTGCTTCTTTCAAGAATCAGCATTTAGTAGGGAGAGCTTGGAAAACTAAAAGCTGACAGAATATAAGCACTAAGTTGTCCTAATGCACTGAAAATCTCTCCGCTTCACAAACCTTTTCTTTTGCAGGAATTCACTATGCATGATACAATTGGGTGTTATCTAGACACAGAAAAAGGACAAATAAAATTTTCCAAAAATGGTAAATTTTATTCCCTTTCTTTGGAATTTTATTTGGATGCTTTCACTGGGGGGGAGGGAGGGAGAGGAATGCACACACTAAAGAGTCTGACAACTAACCCTACTTTCAGGAAAGGACCTTGGCCTTGCATTTGAAATCCCACCACATATAAGGAACCAAGCACTTTTTGCAGCTTGTGTACTGAAGGTAACAGGAATATTACAGATGTCCAAGATGATTATAATTTTTCTGGGTTTGTTAATGAGCTACTTAAGTATAAAATTTGCATAGCCACTTAGAGTTACTGCAGTTAGTACATGTAAAGTCAGTTTTCTTTGGTTTACCAGAATTCACTACTGAAGTAATAATGTGTGTGTTGGCTTTGAGTACCATTTCAGCTAAATGTTTAAATTCGAATTTTAATCTTGAATTTAAAGGTAGAATAGCATGGATGACTAGTTCCTAGTTACAGTGCCATGGTGCATGTATTAAACTTTGATATACTGTCATTCAACTGATGTAAGCAAATAGTTTGAAAGTCAGATTTCCTGTTTCATTTGTTCTGAACTCTTAACATTACTGTAATGTAGTACTATGTCTTTCTGGGTGAGTCTTTTTGAGTCTATCTCTCAGGCAGTAAAGATTTTAGCAAAACCTTTCAATGGTTAGAGAAATGTACAAGTTCAGAAAAAGTGCTTTGGTTTTTTGTTAGCTTTTTTCTGCTTGTTTGGTTGGTTTTAAGTTCCAGCAAGGTTTTGGTGGTAACTTGGGGAAGAGGAATGTGTAAGATGGGAGAAGAAAAGACCTTCCTCATCTCCTTGTCTGTTTTTTCATTGTTGAAATGTTTCTCATTTTATGTGGTCCCTTGAATCTGTTTGTATGACACAACTTTGTTGAAACCTAGAATGCTGAATTGAAATTCAATTTTGGTGAAGAAGATTTCAAGTTTCCACCAAAAGATGGCTATGTTGGTCTTTGCAAGGCTCCCGAGGGTAGTGTTGTAAAATCACAACACTCAGGTAGGGTAGATTTTACAAACTTCTCTTGTTTCTATATTCAGGTTGTGTTACAGAGCATCTTTTGATCCCTTTAATTGCTGTCAGAAAGATCTTGAACATAGCAGTAATGAAGAAATATTGGTGCTTTTTTTAAAGTACGCCAGATTTTCTTAATATTAAGCCACCAACAGTCTTTAATATTTTGAATTTAGAAGTGCATCGGATAAAAGAAGTTCAGCTCAGTTTTTCAGCAATGTTATCATAAAAATAAGTGTGGGTCTTTATGCTCAGCAATAGGATGGATTATCCCTGCATGACCAGTACACCCACTTGTAATTTCTGAATATTATTCTGAAGTTATTTATAACTGAGAGAGCAATCACATCATCTTTTAATGGAGCATTTAGAATCATGAGGTTTTAATTACTAATAGAAAATACAAGTTTGTTTCCAGTAAAAAATCCCAGAATAGGAATGTATTTTGTATTAATGGTGATTTTTTCCGCTTAGGAAATGCGCAAGTGGTTCAAGCGCAGAACCTTCCAAATGCTCCAAAGGCCCTGATTGTAGAACCTTCAAGAGAGCTGGCAGAACAAACTTTGAACAATGTGAAGCAGTTCAAAAAATATGTTGATAATCCCAAATTAAGGTAATAGTGAATGTTAGTTGTATCTATGGTATTTTCCATGGATGTGACTTCACAGGGAGATGGGGGGGTTCCACTTTGTAGCTAAGTGAATCATAATCTGCAGTGGTGCTGATAATAGTATCAGTAATAATCTGCTACCAACCAACCTTCTGACTTTGCAGCTACAGTTAGACCACTTAGGGGTTTTTGTGGGGAGGGTTGGTGTGTTTTATCTGTGAGCTGCCTTTTACTCAAAGGCAAATGTGATGGGTACAGGTTTTTTTTTTTTTAATTATCCGTGATAGCTAGTGTGATACTTCACAGGCTTTTCTTGACTAAAACCACTATCTGCTTACTGTCCTTCTTTCCTAAACATTTTCCTATGCCCCTATTTCCCTCTGCCCCCTCATTTTCTTTGTTTTTCATCTCCATCAAATAGTTATATACATGGTCTGTTATCTACAAGACAAATTATCATGGAAATGCAATTCTGAAAAATGAATCTTCTACAAGCTTCTTCGGTTTAAAGTTGTCTCTGTTTTGACTGTGCTTCTAAAACGTCAACATTTCCCTATTCTAAACTGCAATCTGTTTACAAGAGTGCATTTACTAGAATTGCTGGGGACTAAGCAATGGGAATAAGCAAGCTACAATGGAAGATTCATTTAGTTAACTGTTTATTTGCATTTCTAACTTTCAAGAACACAGGAACCTTTATTAAATTAAGTTACATAATTTTTGAGATTTTTAATATTTTTTGTAAGATTAAATTGTTCAAGTGCTAATGTGATTAATACAATAGTGATAAAGTAATCACATTCAAATACAGTTTGGTAACAAAGTTTTCACTTGAAATACAGTACACTACATATGAAAGGATGAATTTCAAAATTGATTTTGTTCTATTACTTTGTTCTTAAAATTACTGTTCAGAGCTGTTAATTGTCAGCTATCAATAAAGGAATCAGTCTTCAGACAGATGTTTAATATACCTTCTGAATATAATAAATGGGTAAATGTCAAATATATTGGTGTAATTTTAGGGAACTGCTAATTATTGGTGGAGTTGCTGCAAGAGATCAACTCTCTGTCCTGGAACAAGGTGTAAGTTGTATTTTTTTCATATGACTTAATAGTTTGGGTTCCAAATAACTCATGATGTTGGGTAGAGGATAATAATAGTGCTTCTTATAATTTGTGTAATAGTAATAATAAATATGCTAAAAAGAAAATGTACAGTTGATAGCAAGCTCATGTTGCGCCAGTCTAGCAGTTGTTCCTTTACTTCCATGTCAATACAAGTGCTTATTCTGTTGAAGCCTGAATACTCTGGAAAATCTTAAAATAAAGGCGTAATTCTTTGCCATTTGTCCTTAACCAACAAGACAGATTTCCTACTAACTTCTGTTCCATGTCTTCGTGAATAAATTTAGTCTACAGTTCTCAAGGTGAACCTACACTACAAACCAGTCCTACATAGAAGGAAGTGGTCTGGCTTCAGCAGCATGGAATGTGCAATGGATTCAGTCACACTATAGGGGAGAACAGAGTTACAGAGTCTTTTTTTGGTTTTGAGACTTACTTCTAGAAGTGAAAACACATCACTATCGATAAATTTTCTAGTGGTTCCAGCTGCCAAAGTACAAATTTTCTGTTAAGCCTACTTGAACTGGAAGATTATTAGACTTCCATGTGAATGCTGAATTCTTGATTGCAAACCCTTCTGTCTGGCAAAATCTTAAGTTATTTCTATAGCTGATAGACTTTGTATCCTTCCACTGTGAGAAAAGTTAAATTTATTTTATTCCTGTCTAAAAACAAATCTATTTTTTGGCTTTAGATGACAAAATTGCACAGGTTGGGGTTCAGGGAAGGGAAAAAGGGGCATTGCACTTCCCAAAATAAGGGAAGGCTTCATCCCTAAGGTAGATTCTGCTAATGAAATGACTGTAGAACTGAGTGTAGGTTGCCCAGAGAGCAGGTTGTAAGGTTCCCTTTTCGGAAGGGTACTGAAAATTGTATTAGGCAGCTATCTAATGTAACTTGGAAATTGTCCTTGATTTGCATGTGAAAGTGGGTGTGGAGACCAGATGATCTCGAGAGATTCTACCAACTTGAATTAATCTAGGATTTTATGAAGTTATAATTAATAGTGGATAAAGCATTATACTGATAATTGTCTCATAATGTTAAGCTTAGGTAAAACTTGTAATGCCTCTAGTTAGTACAGGATCAACTCATACTCTTTATGTATTTCATAGGTGGATATTGTCGTTGGAACTCCCGGAAGACTGGATGACCTGGTCTCAACGGGGAAGATTAATTTATCTCAAGTTAGATTCCTGGTTCTGGATGAAGCTGTATGTAGAGAACTAAGTGCTACTTAAATTCTGTTCTTAAATGCAGTATGATATTTGCAAAAAAGAGTCGGTGAAACATTATTGTTCTATAGTATTTGATAGTTCAGTGGAACAGTTAGATGCCTATAGACTGTTCCACCTTAATCCTCTCATTGTTTGTAACCATAGTAACCTACTTTTTTTTCCCAGCCCTTGTAGCTTCTCTGTTAAATCTGTTTGGAATTTTTCTGATAGAGAAATATATTTCAAATTATATTTACAGGGCACTGAAGTCTGTCCCTGTCACTGCAGGGAATTCGAAGGACAAAGACAAAATATAAGTGTTAGCTAACTCAGCAGGTCTTGATGCCAGTGAATGTTGTACTCAATATGCTGTGAAATAAGTGCATCTCTCTGATCTGTTACAGTACAACTGAATATTTACAAAGATTAAATACCTTGGGGTATTAGCTAGGAGTAGCTGCTGAGCATCTTGTGAAGCACAGCAGCTATAATGTAAATACTCCACATTTTTACTGGGTTTTTCTGCTTAGTAATAATATCCCTGCCATGCATTGACCTGTCCACCTAATTAAAAGCAAGAA
The DNA here is from genome assembly GCA_013398115.1 of Falcunculus frontatus. Lineage (NCBI taxonomy): Eukaryota > Metazoa > Chordata > Aves > Passeriformes > Falcunculus > Falcunculus frontatus. The sequence continues at coordinate 2,688,879 of VZRV01005576.1, read as the reverse complement.
CTTCTGAGACTATAAATGTATTGCTTATCTAACTCAAATGTAAAGACTGAGAAACAAGAGAAATTTGCAGCTTCATCTCTTTTATTTCATTCCCACATAGGATGGCCTTCTCCTCCAAGGTTATTCAGATTTCATAAACAGGATCCACAGCCAAATTCCTCAGATAACCTCAGATGGAAAGAGACTTCAGGTATAAAATATTTCTGGTTTGGGTTTTTCTTGTTGTGGTCTTTTTGTTTGTTTTATTCACTTGGATATTTTTGTGTGTGTGGTGTACTCTGCTTCAGTTGTTGACTGTTACTTGGCATGGAGCATGCTTCTTTGGAGTTTGATAAAGGTCTTGTCCCAAACTTAACACTTGTTCAGTGAGTTCAGTAATTGCCTGTGAATATGTATTTTTAGGATTCCAGATGTTGAAGCCTAGTGTTCAGCAGTTTTGAATTTAATTGGAATGATCTATACACAAATGTATCAAAACATGACTGACTACATATTTTATGAGTTCTAATATGTTAATAATCTTGATTCATCAGCTTTCAGTAGTTCAGCATTCTTCCTACTAAATGACTGGGTCTTTGCAAGAGAATAGTTGAGCAACGTATTTGTTGTCTTGACTCTTGCCAACTGAGTGGTTCCTGTGATGAGGAAATCCAGTCAGGGACTCTTTCTGTTATGCTGCGTTATGCTACTCAACTGTGTAACATTCTTCCAGTTCTAGTCCCATCTTTTTGGGCTGGGAGGATCCTGGCTTCGGTGGTATGCATATGACTCTCTTCTCAGGTGATTGTGTGCTCTGCAACACTGCATTCTTTTGATGTGAAAAAACTATCCGAAAAGATCATGCATTTTCCAACCTGGGTTGATTTGAAAGGAGAAGATTCTGTCCCTGAAACTGTGCACCATGTTGTTGTGCCTGTAAATCCAAAAGCTGATAAACTCTGGGAAAGGCTCGGCAAGAATCATATCAGAGTAAGTGAAACTTAAGGTTATTTGTCCATGTTTACTTATTTAACCTTCAGAACAGGGGACCTAATGTTGAAGGATCTCTGCTGGCTATTGAAACAGCTTAATCTGAAATGGTTTATTCCATGATAGTCATCATCATATCAGTGATGTCATAACACTGTTTCTGAACAGCTCAGTGTTACAAACATGATTGAGGAAGAGCTTAATAGAGAAACAGTCTGATCTGCACAGAGAACAATGGCACTGTGCTTTTTCACTCAGCTAATGGTCCGTGGTCTATCTGTACTTAGTACCTCTCCTCTCACTGGGCAGGAGGAAATAAACCTGCCAAGATGGATCATTCTATAAGCTAGTTCTGTCTTGAGCCCATGTGAGATGAGCAGTTTTCGGAGGAATGGATTTCATATCAGACTGCATTTGAGACTAAATTCTACATTCACCAGACACCTATTCATGTGAGAAGGTGGTGGTTGTTCAGGCCTTTAATATTCATGTTCTGAATAACCTGGGACTGTATTTCATTCTTGACAGCTCTGATGCAGTTACAAGTCTGTAGGTTTTCTCAACCCCTCTTTGTCTCTGGAACCTGTGTTGTCACGGGTTGTCACATGTGTTACTAAGACTTCATGAAAAGGTTCTGAGTGTTTATTTCTCTTGGGTTTAAAGTTTATATCTGATTCAGCCTAGCATAGAGAAAAAGATAAGGAGCTACTGTTGGTGATTTAACCATATTTGACAATGCCTTTTGATTCAGGTTTGTTCGGATGTTTTTAATTCTTCACTTTGTTCAAAGGTGTTTTCTGTCCAGTGTCTACATAAATTATTTGAATTCCCTTTTTTATGAGTAAGTTTTGTGTGCTTGAACTCAAGACTGTCCTTTAGCTAAAGATAGATTAATTTGGCTTGTGGGAGAACAGAATGCTAAGATTACTTTTAAACTTTGATTTCTTCCTAGTTATAAGTCAATGGGGTTAAGTATTTCTCTGTGAAGAGTGGATTAATGACTTGGGGGGCTTTTTTGTTTGTGTTTTTCCTTAGACTGATGAAGTACATGCAAAAGACAATACACGACCTGGTGCTAACACTCCAGGTAATCAGCAACACTAAGAAATAGCTTGTGAAATTTTCGTAAATGTTTTGAAGTAACTTGTAAGTGGATACTGGCCTTGTGTCATGTTCCTCCGAAATTTTATTTCTACATTCTCATAGTCTCAGAAAGAAGTGTGTTTCTGTAACTGGGGAGTGGGAAAGATTTGAATACGTACTTTGCAGATTTCTAGACAAGTGTTTGTTGGTGTGTATAAAAAGCCTGAAACTTCTGAGTGGTTTTGTTTTTTCTGTATTATATCACCTTGGAGCCTGGGAGTGTGGAGGGGAGAGGTAGAAATTGAAAGTTTTGGTTACTTGCTCTAATAATAAAAGTTTAACTGTCTACTGGAGGGCTAGAGAACTTTAAAGGTATGCAGTTTGAAGCTTCTTCATGTTTTTAAACAATTTGAGTGAAATAACTTCTCTATTTTTATTTAGAAATGTGGTCTGAAGCTATTAAAATTCTAAAAGGAGAATACACTGTTCGGGCAATCAAAGAGCACAAGATGGACCAAGCCATTATTTTCTGCAGGACTAAAATAGACTGTGATAATATGGAGCAGTACTTCATCCAACAGGGCGGAGGTAATGCTTTCATGTCAGCCTTCTCACTTTTCTCACTTTTGGGTTTTTTCAACACCAAAATTGTCTGATAGAGGTCACCAATACTATGGCACAGCACAAATAAAATTGTGCTTCAGTTTTGTTCGTATACTGACTGGGCATAAAACTCAGGGTTTGGTAGCAGGCAGCTGCAGGGGTGCTCTTTGTGAAAGAAAGCAATGAACTGCCCTGTACCTGTTCCAGACAGTTCTGAAATGGCTGAAAACAACCCATCATGCACCAAAATTTGAACCAGTGAGAAGAGTATATGGTGCCTCTGCTGAAATATATTAGTATAATTGATGATTGGTAAGGGCAAGAGACATGGGAAGAAATGTACACACACACATAAGAAGACGTAAGAAGGAGAAATGTGAAAGAAAATGGGAACAGTGAAAGGGGATGTGTGAGGAGAAAGGTGAAGGCAGACATTTGAAGAAATGGGGAAATTTAGAGCAGGAAGGAGTAAGGAGAAATGCCTGCACAGACCTGCTCTGGGGAGGAGGGAGGAATGGTGTTTAACTACTTGTCTTGTGTATTTTTTCCCCCCCAATGCCTATGAAAATTTTTTGCCCGTGAAAACTTTCCAGTTCTGTATGGTTCTGTGTCATAACTTACATGTGATGTTATTAATGCATATAAACTCTTTCAGGCCCTGATAGGAAGGGACATCAATTTTCATGTGTCTGTCTGCATGGTGATAGAAAACCTCAAGAAAGAAAGCAAAACTTGGAAAGATTTAAGGTGATGCAGCAGATTCTAGAAGGCTTTTTCCTCACCTCCCAATATCTGAATTCATATGTTAATTTGTGTTCCTAGTTCTCCGTTTAAATTAAATTGCACTCAAATGCTCTATATCCCACTTCCTGAAATTGAGAAGCACATTTTCTGTAGGTGGAAGTCTGTACTGGTAATCAATATGACATTTGTGAATTTGAATTGAGAAGATAGTGGGCTTACTGTAAAATAAAAACCTAACTTTATAGCAATTACATTGTTTTTGAAAGTCTTTAGTACTTGATTACTTTAAAAAAAAGTTATTAAAATATTGCAGTTTAGTTTCGATTAAGCTGTTCATTGATTTTTGCTTGCCTTATGCTGTTGGGAAAAGAAACAAGGATGTGAATTGACCAAGCTATTCATGGTTTATTTGAAGTGTTCCTAAATGTACAGAGACACTTCAAAGTGAAGTAAGTCCAAAAGACTATGATTTCATTGCCTGGGATTTTGCTTGCTGTGTTTAGCACAACACTTCCCCACAACTCTGTTTTTGCAGAGAGGAGATGTCCGTTTCTTGATCTGTACAGATGTTGCTGCTAGAGGAATTGATATTCATGGTGTTCCATATGGTAAGACACAACTTTTTAAACTTAAGCTATTGAATTGCACTGGAGCTTCAACATATTTGCAGTCCTGTCCACTAGTTAAAATAAATACATGACCTATAGCATAATTTTAAAAGAAGTAGATGTTAAAGGTTTAAACTAGGCAATATTTAATTTGGTTCTTCAACATACCTTCTCAAATATCTGATGATGGTCTGCATTTTTGGGAACTGTTCCTTTGGTTTTCCATTCTTGCCAGAAAGTAATCAGGGAGAAAGCAGTTTGAGAGTGAAAGCTTTGTTGCAGGTTAGACCTGTACCTGCTGTAATTGACTATGAAGCATGTACATAGGCTAAGGAGAGGAATTGCAGCAATCAAAATCATATTTATTTTAGGTGTCTGATCTCTGACCTTAGCTCATACATTAAAAAAAAAAAATTTGTGTCCTGTATGGATTGTGTCTGTCTTACACAGTTATCAACGTGACACTCCCTGATGAAAAACAGAACTATGTTCATCGAATTGGGAGAGTAGGCAGAGCTGAGAGGTACGTGTGTTCAGAGCAGTCACCAGGTTTTGATATTTTTTGTTGTTGTTGTTTCACAAGTTGGCAATAGTTACTGAAATATGTTTCTCCCTCCCTTCTCCTGTGATATTTCAGGATGGGTTTGGCAATCTCCCTTGTGGCAAAAGAGAAAGAAAAGGTAATTATACTCTGAAGCAAAGATGAAGAGACATTATTTACTGAAGTTCTATTCACAGCTGCTATCTTTTGTATCCTGCATTGAAATACTGCTTGTTTGTCTGTGCTCAATTGAAGGAGAACTTAAACATATTCCTGAATTCTTTTTCATGCTGTAATTAGTCAAAACGAATGTACTAAACTCTATTTCATGAAGTTTAGAAGTTGTTTTCCACTATTTCTAGGTTTGGTATCATGTATGCAGTAGCCGTGGAAAAGGGTGTTATAACACTAGACTGAAGGAAGAAGGAGGTTGTACCATATGGTACAATGAGATGCAGGTAAGCATTTTGCTTAAACGTTCCCTAACTCCTCTGAAAGACTCAGGAATAAAGTTCTTGTTTCACCTGTGTAGTTGAAGTACAAAGCTAGTCTTAGGGTGTTTATAACCTTTGATTCCATTTGAAGTAAAAATTAGAAAACTTTTCAAGTTAAATGTTCTGTAAGTTGTTTAATTATAAAAGCTTATTTTAATGTTCCCAGCCAATTCTGTTGGAGTCTTACTTTCAGCTTCCCTGTAGTATTTCTAATCAGAATCTGTTATGATTTAGAGGATGTTAGTTATACGCTTCTGTTTAGATGGTTTGTTGCAGTACCGTAAGTAACTTAAAACTGTTGTTTCTCTAACCTGGAAATAGCTTGTCCCTTAAGTAGGTTTTCATTGGGATTTGTATACCAACTATGAATGCTTGTTAAAAAAGCAATACTCCCCTTATTTTTTTGATAAAGAAGGGCAAATGCACCTCATCTAGGGTAAAATAAGCTTGGACTATGAGCTCTTTATTATAAATTAGCTCATTCATACAAGTAGGGTAGCATATGAAATAAAGACTTCTAGATAGGGTAAAAACATACTGAAATTGGAAATTAACTTGTATAGTCTGAGCTAATAAAAATGTGTTAGTCTTTGGCATCTGTGACCAAACTGTTTTCTGTGTACCATTCCTGTTCAAACTACTTGAATGTGACTGTTGAGAACACTAGTTTGACTAGTCTTGGACCATAAGAGTACTTAAAGACTTCTTGGGATTTTTTTCTCTTAGTTGCTGGGGGAGATTGAAGAACACTTAAACTGCACTATTGCCCAAGTTGAACCAGACATAAAAGTACCAGTGGATGATTTTGATGGGAAAGTTACATATGGGCAGAAAAGAGCTCTGGGTGGTAAGCAATGACCAACTCTCAAGTTCCCTTGCTATGCAGTGCTGTTTCCTGGATGTCTCCTGCGTAACTACAGAATAATAGATAAATAAATAATAGATTATAAATAAATGGATTATGAAAAGCTGCTAGTTCTTTGCTGTCTTCTGCATTTGTTACATGCCACCTATGGGTTGCAAATGAGAAGAGTATGTGTATACCTGTTTTGGTTTGTGTTTTTTTTTTAACAAGGTAATTAGTTTTAACTTTCTGAATGACTGTGGTTGAGCATTGTTAGTTCTGCTGAAAAATGGCTTTGAACACATAATTTAGGTTGTGTCTCTTTTGGCAGGTGGACTGTATAAAGGCCATGTGGATGTTCTGGCACCTACAGTACAAGAGTTGGCTGCCCTTGAAAAGGAGGCTCAGACATCTTTCTTGCATCTTGGCTATCTTCCTAACCAGCTGTTCAGAACATTCTGATTGTGCCACACTAGAGAGAAGGCTTGAGTTAATAAGTGCTCTGCCCTGCGAATACAAAAATCCCACAGTGTCTCTGAGTGGAGGTAGTTAGAAAGTAATTAAAACTAAATATACTTCTTGCATGATGAACAGAGTGTTCAACACTGTTAACTTTGAGTTAGCTGTTCTCTTAATAAAATAAAACAAGTCAAAGATGAAATGGTTTTGTTTGGTTTTTTTGCCTTAATGGATTAATTTGCAGAATCATTCTCTTCATGGTTTGTTGATTTATCAAAAGTAAAGGGTAGTTAGGCAAATCTGGGAGGAGAGTTTGGTATTTATATTTATTTATATTTTAAATTATTTAACTATTTGTGTACTGTACATTTTTAATGCTGGGCTGACTAAAGATGGATTCATATTCATTCAGACAGTTCTTTAAGACACTAAATAAGAAAAAAACCAGACCTGAAGTATGTATTTGAAGCTCCTTGTTACCCTAAAACACCACAGCTAGGCTGATAACTGCATTTTGATTCCGTAGTTCTAGACTTCTCAAAGTCAATGTTTCTTAAATGTCTAAAATGGATCTTGTACAAGGATTTCTACAATATTCTTGAATTCATAGGGGAGTACCATACGAGTATCAAAGGAGTTCATAAAACTGCAGGAAAAGCTTTTTCGTGCAGCAGTATAGGTTGAAGTATTGAATGTCTCTTGTGGTGCTTTCAGACAGGTTGAATGTATTCAGCTCAAACTACTGTAGTTGAATTTGGAAAATTGTTTTTAACTTTTTTCTCCAGTGACTTTTCTAGTGATAATTAGAAATTTCAGTGACTTTGCATGTAAATTGTTATCCAGGATATCTCAGGTCATTGGGAATGCCAGACAACCACAAATCAAAGTAAGCTTTTACCTTCCTTGTGAAGTCGTCTTCTCACAGAACATTCCATCCCCTTGCAAAAGTCAGTGAAAATCAGTTTAAACTCAGGTTGAGCAAATAATTATTTGTAGTGTTACCTGGAGAGGGCGGACTGAGAGACCCAGGTATTGTAATAAAAAACATGGGTTTCTCATTAATTTAAACAAAGTATTGCATTTACAGCAATTTATGTGATATTATTTGATCCCAAGGAGACGGGAGGTTACATGGGATACTTATCATTAGAACTTGGGAAGAAAAGTTCTACCATGTGTTGCATTGGTCTTGTCAGACGAGTAATGAAGTCTGTCAACCATAAGTCAAAGTTAATTTATTGCAATGCCTAAAATCATTTAGATGCAGAACAAATCACATCATTCGTGTTTGACAGTTGAAGCTGAGATTAAAACCAGTTTAATCTAGTTTAGACATATATCTTGGGAAATATTTTTAAATCACAGCAAAATGGTGGATAGATGGAATCAAAGGCTTAGGAGCTTTTTTTTTTTTTTTTTAATGTGACATTCTAGATTTGCTACATGTTCCAAGTGCTGATATCTCTCAAGATTTGCTGTTGGGTATCCAAACTTCAGTGAATAATTACAGATTGTGACTATTTAGGACTGAAAAAAAATTATGCTAAAAATGAAAATTGCTTTAGGCATATAACCTAGGCATGCCAATTCTTACATAAAATTTGTATTTTCTTGGTGCTGGAGCTGAAATTACTACAATGGCCTGATGTATGCTTGCTTTCAGAAGGGTTTTGCTGATACGCCTTCAAATGCAGGAGCATGAAAGAGAAAGAGGGGAGTTTCTGGTTGAGAGACTTCAAAGGTTGTGTGAGATGTTAAGAACTTAACTGTATGTTGTGCTAAATGGCAGAAAATACCCACTGCCCTAATCAATCTTCTCTAGGAAAAGTATTTAGATAAGATGGCGTATAAGGTAGCAATTGTTTTGAGGGATCTGGTCTGGGGTTGTTATATTCTGGTTACTGCTGTCTTAAACCACCAAGATGGAATTACTGGAAAACTTGACAACTTTTTTTCAGAAAGCAAGTAAGGCTGTTTAAAAAAAAAAAATCTTGGAAAATAAAATAGAAAGCTGAATGGAATTACACCAAATTAATTCCCTAATATTATGTTCCCTGCCTCTTGTTATTTTTATTTGCGAATGAACATGCCTTTACACCTAGTAACAGTAAGCGATAAGCCATATCTAGTTAGATTAGCATGATTCTAGTTAAAACCTTTAACTGCCTCTCTTGAGCCAAGCACTGACATGCTTTCACACCAGTCAAGCTATGATGATGTTCTTGTACTGGAAGTTAAAAGTCAAGAGATATCTAAAAAAAATTTCTCAGCATCAGGTGCTGTTGTACATCTCATGGGAATGCTCCAAGTGACATGCGAAAAAAAAAAAAGGCTTCTTGTAGCAATCAGGTTGCCTAATTCTTGTCTGCCTCCCTAGATGTAGATGGGCGTTGGGGGCTGTTCGGCGCGTGTGCGCTCCGTGTCGGGGGCGGGGGTTCCCGAGGCGCCTCGTAGTTCTCTGAGCAGCCCGTGGCTGCCTCGTGGTGGTGCTCGTGGCTCGCGTACGGCCTTTCCTGCGCCAGCCTGCTGCTTCCAACTGGGTCAATTACATTCTCCCTATTTTTTTTTCTCTTTAGAGACAAACAAACTCCTAAACAACAACAACAAAAAGAACTTAAAGCTGTTAGAGCTGTTTGTGTGGAGCACAAACTCACAATGGAGGGCGCTTGCTTCACTGCCTGACTTCTTGTCGCAGCTTGAATAAACACGCAGTGTGAGCTGTTCAGATCGTTAATCCACTAACTTCTGCTTTAAAGGACTTGTTCCTTGTCTAGGTACAAAGCTAATTCTTGCTACTGTACATGTCAAAACTGTGTTTATTTTTCTTCTCAGCGCTGATTTCTAGGGCTCACAAACTGAAAACAACCAAAAAATAGGCTTTCATAAGTGCCCGTGGCAATATTTGTTGCAATTTACTGGCTTTAAAATTGTGTAAGCAAATCCCATGTAGGCATTCTTGCTGTGCTTCAGCTTTTCTGACCAAAAGGAAGGAATATGGGAAATTCAAGATTAGCCTGAGTAAAATGAACAAAATATAAATTCAAGTTTTAACTTTTTTTTCCCTAGTTATATTTTAATAATTGCTATAAAGTTGGCTTAGGGAGATATTTTTGTTTGGGTTTTTGAGTTTATCACTTGCTTATTGGAGCACCCTTGTTCAACAGCTTTGTATTTTTGACTAATTTGCTTTAGCACAATGTCTTTGAGAGAACTCACATTCTTATTGGATGATTAACTATTCATTTATAACTACTGGTAGTAATCTTTCTTTGTTTTCCTTTACACTCCTATAAAGGTTCCTTTTATGGAAGGGAAAAGGATACAGATGGTGTTTGCCACTCAGTGTCCAAACTGGTGAGCTGGGGCCCCCTTTTAGCAAGCTCCAAAGGCAGGAGGAGTTTGCTGGTCTCTTACGCTTCAAGTATGGTTCTGTTTTGCTACTGTGAAAGCAGACAAAATTGCTGCTGGCAACACAGACTTGTACTCCAGTCTTCTCATGTTTATGGAATCACACATACAAATAAACGTGCCTGGTCTATTTGAAGAGGTAATTGGCCTGTGGTCGCTACCATATGTGAATATCCGTATAATGCAGTAAGCAGGGCTCCTGCTTAAGCCAGTTAGCAAAATAGCTGCGTCTCGAGTAGATTAGGTATATGTAAGAAAGAGGAAAAATGGGTGGAAGATTCAAAGGATGAACTTTACCAAGGAGTGTGTAATCCTCTGCCTTGCACCTCTGTTTGTAGGGAGGGAAAAGTGTAACAGGGACACTTTGAGAAACTCTCTATCACTGCAATTACACCAACACTTGCCTGTAGACAAAATGAAGTTATGCAAGGGGTGAGGGAGAGCAAAACCCTTGTGTAAGGAATCCTCCAGACAATAATACTTTTTCTGTAAGTTGCTTAAAAGCAAAAAGTTGCTACTTTTCAGAGTTGCTACTTGTTGCAGTAGCTAATGCATTTAGTGAATGATGAGCAGGGTCTTTATCGCTTCTTATTAAAGTTGTCTAAAACTCACTGTGCTTCTTGCAGTGATTTTTGTCTATATCTCTTGGTTTCTCACAAATGCGTCCAGATCCACAGATGGAGGAATTGAGGTAAAGAGCCATAGCGATCTGCTGAATGTCAGCCAAGACTGGCACAAATTGTCATAATATCTTTGCAGCAGTAATATGTTAAATGCTGTTTCAGGATACTCAGCACGTGAATGAATTAGTGTTTTTCATAATGATTGTTATTATCAGAGAACATAAAGGTACATTCATGCGTATCCCATGACTGCTGAGCACGACCGCTTACTGGAGTGCCTAGGGTGTATAGCGCAATATTTCTCTTGTTCTGAAGGGATTTTCTTGATTTAATATTTAGCAGAAAAATTAAAAATACAAACAGCTTACTTGATACATGGAGAACAGATTGCTGGAATTCAGATTCTAGCTAACATTGAGCTAACGTTGTTGTGGGTAATAATCTTGCCACTCCAGAAGTTACAGGTCTCCTTTCTGTAGGTGTTATGTTGGACCTGCCAGTGCTGGACAGAAAATTCAGGTAGCCTGGAACATCTAAACAGCAGCAAGAGCTTGTGTTTAGACAACTTAAACCATCCTCTGTGTAAAATAAAGTTGAATTTTAAAATTCTATCTCATATGGAAACATCACAGTACTTATATTTCATAAACTATGTAGCCTCTTCAGTTTGCTGTCTTTGGATAGCACTAAAATATTGTGGAATTGTTCAATGGTAACTTTCTTCTCTTTGTTGATTGTTGCAATACACAAGACTCATAGAGGTTTTGGATGGTATCAATTAAAACCATCCTTCCACAGATACCTTGTTGGGAACCAGCATCCTTTTAACCAAATGCTGTAATTGTGTTAGAATTAGTTCAACTTATTGTACGAGTAATGAAGAATATCATGTAGTATAAGAAAATAATAATAGAAATTACATCGGATTTTCTTTAGGTGGCATTTGTGAGTCTTTGGTGTATATCAGTATTACGAGTAGCTGCTCTGTTATTTAGGTTTGAAGCAATCTGTTCTATTCTATTCTACTAAAAAACTTTTGTGATTGTTTTTTGGTTATTGCAGTTCCCCTGAAAAATAATGGTGATTTTTAATGAAGTGATTCAAAATGGGAAGTACAGAACTGTTGGTATACAGCGTATTTAATTAAGCTTTAACCAGCCCTGTACCAAATGCAGTAATAGGTTTGAGGGGTTTTTACTGAGTCTCAACCTTTTTTGGAAAAAAAACCCAACTTGCATTGCTCTTCCTTATAACAAGAATTTAAGCTGTGCTTGGCTGAAATGGTTAAAAAGAAGTAAGTTTTACAAAAAGATAGTCTATTCACCTCTAAAAACTGATCTTTTGTGGTATTTCTAATGGCCTAAAACAGTAAGAACAGAATTTAAATTCAATTTAAAAATTGTAAAATAGTCTGAAGTCATCTATAGTTTTCTGTCAGCAGCCCAAACTTTGGTTAGGAGTTTTGCCAACAGCCATTGTTCCCAGGTGGTGCTTATAAGTAGGGACTGCATTTAGTCCAGATTTCTAAAACTAAGTAGTGCTTAGTATATGATAAATACACCTATTTTTCCCGTATTTTCTTGCTAAGATTTAACATTTCTGGTATGTATGTGCAAACAGCTTTTCCTGATGGCTTAAAAATAGCCTTTATATCAAAAGGAGGAAAAAGTTTGTTGTTAATCTTTCCCTATTAAACTTGGGGTTTTCTTCTGAATAATGCCTGTGGTACCAGAGGTTTCCTCCATATGTTTTACTTATCTCATTTATCGTGTAGGTAACTTATGTAAATTCTGTGCTTCAGGATGCGGTCTCCTTAATAAAGCAGGAAATCCCTGGGAAACTGTCCAAGTAAACAGTGCACAGGCTACTGAAACAATCAGAAATACAGGTTTGTATATGAAATGTTTTTATCAAGCCTATATAATACCCCCTTAAAGCTGTCTCTTTTTTGGTAAGGCATCCAATAAAATGACCTTCCTACTTGTTAGACCCTGTGTGCATCCAGTTGCCTCTCCTGTTATCCTATTGATGAAAAGTGAGTTAACTTTGACTCCTATATCAACAGGATTGTTTCAATGGTGGCTTTTGGTTTACAGCTCTTGAAAATCAACTGGGGGGGGGAGGGGGAGGAGGGAAATGTATCAGGGTAAGATGGGGAAGAAATACAAACTCCATAAATTAAGGAAGGAATGCAAATCAAATCCTGATTGAGACCTAAATTGCCAGCTTGAAAATAATCTTCTACATAAGTGTTTCCATAAGTGACATGATTTGGGGTAATTAGGTTTGTGGTGCCCAAATACACTGTGGCATTAAGGTTATGATCTTCAGAGATCAGTGTCTTACAATTTTAAATCTATGTGATAATCTTGACTATGCAAATCAATATGCAGCAAATACAAATTCTCTTTACTCTCTTGCATACTACTATTGTCTAAAGCAAATTAAAATAATGTGGTTTGGTATACCATGATGAAAATTCCTCTCACTGAAGCATCTGTGTTTCAACAAGATGTCAGTCTCTGCAGGTCATTTACAAATCCCAACCTTGGCTATGTTCTGGTTCACATTAGGTTTGTACTGAACAAAACAGAGTGTCACAAAATTAGGCAGGAAGCAATTCCACCCCCAAATGAGGTTATTCCAGTGTTTTTAAGTGTTTAATAAGAAACTTAACAAATTGACAACTCAGGTAGAACTTGTGGGATGCTATTGTGTCTCCTTTTGTATAGTGATGCTCTGTTGTTCAAAGCGTCACATCCAACAGCCATAATTTCTCTGGCAATACTTACCAAACTCAAGCCTCTAACTCATTTATTTGAAGAAGAAATCCCCAACTCTACTAGACTATTTCCTGCATTAAACTAATTAACCTTCACACAGAAATTAGGTCTTGCAAAGGTGGTTATGTTTCCTAAGAGAGCAGCCAAAGCACTCCTGACAAGTGTTTGATGTGGAGAAAGAAAATTTTAAAGGAGTTAATTTCCAGAGGTGCTGGTGCTATGAAAAACAATTTCCAGTATTACATGTGTTCTTGGCTTATCTTAGCTATATAGTTAAATGGGGGTTTTTTGTTGTATCAGCAGCAAGTACTTTGTTTTGTTTGCCATACAGATTTTAAAAGGTTTTATTCTGCAAAGTTTTGTAGTAAAAAGTATTATTCATGTATCATTTTATAGGACCAATGTCAGGAATTTGCTTTAGTTTTAATAATGTAATCTGTTCCTTTAACAAGAAAAAAACTGGAGGGGGAAGATAGCAGTGGGCAAGGGTAGCCCAGGCAAGGCTTAGTCTGATGCGGTGATGTGACAGTTTTTACCTGGAGTTCTGCTTATACCATCGGTGTTTTACGGGTAAGTACTGGCTTTTTTTATTAATTGACCCTATTTCAGCCTTCCCTTTGCATGAAACATCATATTCGAGGTTCACCTGCATGTGCCAGGTGCTGTGTTATTGCCTTCCCTTACCTGTGGTTTAGGGGATGTGCACAAGGGAAGACCAAAGATATTTGCCGGGTAAGGCGGGAGCATAAAACAGGACAACATTCCAGCCAGAACACTTGCTAGCATGAGACCTAAGAAGGGGGCAAAATTAAAACCAGCAGTAGAATGCTACTGTAAATCATTCTACATTTGACTGCGGGGAAAAAAATGGTGAATCACGTGGCACAGTCTGCTTTATTCTTCTAAAGCTCTTGTTTTGCTATTGTGACAGATGAGAGCTTTCCTAAAGTGATGCCTTCTGATACCTGTCAAGAATGGCTCATTTTCATCACTGTTCTCCCAGTGATGAAAATTATATGAATTATATGAGCTCTTGGGCTCAAAAACATTATTTTGAAGGAACAAACAGGAAGGTTGAAGTTAAGAAATAATGAGAATAATGAAGAAAGGAACAAGTTTAAGATGATCCTGGATTTCTCTGAGCATCCACTCTATCCACCACAAAACCCATTTCCTGTACCAGTGGAAATTAATTTTTTTCATAAGTTCTGCTGTGTCAGGAGGAGAAAGGTGCTTTTCTTTCTGCACCAAACAAATTGTCCTTGAGATACACTGGTTTCTTTGAGAAACCGAGGTGTGGTTCAAGATACTGTTTCCTGGAGCACAGCACTTCATGTAATGAATGAGATCGTTATGGTTGGATGAACCCATGTAGCTGAGCAAACCCATGAAGGCTGAATCTGTTGGAAGTGAGTATAAACAGATTCCATGCCCTGAGAGGTAATTCCTGAATGGTGGCAAAGATGTGTAATTATTGCTAAATTTACCAGCATAATTGAAGTTCTCTAGTCAATTATAGGTGATAACACTGCTTGTGCACACTGACAAGAACTTATGGGAATACCTAAATTGCAGGTTAGCTGGCTGGCTCTGTGTGTGGTTTTGCTGTTTGAAAGACTCGCTAAATTCTCTCTTGTGCTAAGGAGTGGTCTGTCACACAGCCAAGGACTAGGCCGGGGACTACCTTTTGGTTTATACTCTCTCTTATAGCAAAGGTCAGATTGGCACAGTTTCTACTTCATAAAGGTCTAGAAAATAGTTGCCAGATTGACTTATTCATTTCTTTATTTTCTGTTTTGCTTACTTTCATAGATTCATAGAAAGATTTGGGTTGGAAGGGACCTAAAAGATCGTCTAGTTCTAATGCCCTGCCTTGGGCAGGGACACCTTCTACTAGACCAGGTTGCTCAAAGCTACATCCAGCCTAGCCTTGAACACTTCAGGGCATCCACAACTTCTCTGGGTATCCTGTGCCAGTGCCTCACCACCCTCACAGTAAAGAACTTATTCCTGATATCTAATCTAAACCTTCCCTCTTTTGGTTTAATGCCATTTTCCCTTGTCCTACCAGTACATGTCCCTGTAAAAAGTCCCTTTCCGGCTTTTCCTTTTCCTTTTTTCTCTGATTCAGAAGTGGCAGTTGAGGGCAGAGTGAGCAAGTGGTGTTTTATTGTGTATCCAGACTGATGGATTTGGAACAAGAGGTTGGCCTGGATGGGTCTGACCAAGACCAATCGTGCTTTATGCGGAATGAAGTCTCCTGGATGGGTAAGGTGAATATGAGGGAATGCTGATTTTTATTAACGAAGTGTGCATTGATACACCCTTAAAGAAGAGTGGGAGGATGCAGCCTGTTTTATTGCCTCTATGACTCCATAGATAGATCACATGCTTGACTGCTCCCACATGTTAGCTGGGGATGACATTGCAGCCTGTCTGTGAGAGGGACCCTCACCAAGAATTATAGCCCCTGCTCTTCTTTAGGCATCATTTTCTGCTGTTGTACTGGATGTGAGTTTTAATTATACCCACATATATTTGAAAATGTTTTCAAAATGGAAAATTTTTAAAATTGCCTTTGGATAGTTTAGTTTGCCTCAACATTCCTTTGCTGTCATTTTATTTGATCAACATCAACTAAGGAATACTTAGTAAGGAACTGTAGCCAAATAAAACCCTACTCTTGCTGACATGCTGAAAGAGAGCAGTGGAACAACATGGCTATTGGAATCCAGCTGACTTTCTACATAAGTACTGGAGAAAAATTCAGAAATAACTATTCAAAAATCTATTTCAAAAAGTGAGAAGCAGTCTGTATGGTCATGTTTTAGGAAGTCTTTGTGTACCACTGTGCCTTATAGGTAAGTGGCATCAGGATCATGGAGGTACCCCAAAAGTCCTGTGTGAAAATGGTGCTATGTGCTGTTGTTTTTTCTACAAATACAGGGGATTTATTTAAAGATGCTAACGATAATAGATTTTAAATGCTTGTGCCTTTAGCAGCACATTTTTTTGTGGAACTTTTGAGTCATAGAAGTCTAGAAGACACTGATTTGCTGATGACAAAAATGGTTATCCTTATCTTATATTGCTTTCTATGTTGCTAAACAATTGAAAAAAACGTTTTTTCTGTAACATGCACTGCAACTTAACTTTCTGAAGCAAGAGAAAAAACACCAAACTCTCATGTGCTGAATAAAACTGTAGCATTATTTAAAAAAAAATCACTCCTGAAAGCACACTCTCTAATGATCTCCATCTTGAAATTTTATTTGCAAAGGTGATTCTAGGAGCATGCATCCCTCATGTTTCTATGGTTTCTATGAAGTTCAGATTGGATGAAGGATTTTCTTCATCTATAACTTTGGTGTCTCCATGAAATGTGAGTTCACAGACCACAGAAAAATTCAATTCATACACATTAATCCTCTTGTGTGTCAAGGAAGCTATTACTTTCATATGCTCTTATGCTTTTCGCAATGTAGGATAATGATGCTGTATATATTAAACTTAAATATTTTATAGATGCAATCAAAAAAACCTATTTAAATAAAGCTAAGGGTCTGACTAAAATGTAAAAGCAAAGAATTGTGAAGCTTGGGTAGGAAATTCTGGTCTATATTATATTCTTCAGGATTTTCAGGACTCCTGCTGAGTGCTACTGGACTGTCTGCTCTGTCTAATCTTGTACTGACATAGGAAGAACTATATGTAAGTTTTGGTTTGAAGTTTAATTTTTTTTAAAAGAGAAAAGTGAAAGTATCGATTTAGAATTTTCATTTTCAGATTTACTGGAAGTTACCTACTGGATATGAGTATATTTATGTAATGATGCAAATTATAGATCATTGTATTAATATACATTTATTTTATTATATGCTCCTTTTTTTGAAAATCGTGATTATCAGAAAAGAAAATGTTCAAATCTGTATGTACAGACACATGGGTTTATTCTATTGAGTGTTTTTCTTCCAAGTGCATTTTTTAATTGATTACAAGGTAAAAATTGCAGCCATGATGGAACATAAGGGACTCTGAACAAGACCTAGAACAGCAGTGAAGTGCAGCTTGATTTTGAAGTTGAGTTCCTGATGTCCTGAAAATTATTTTTCTGGTGCTAAGCCCAAAGTTGTCTCTGTTCTGCAAATAATTTCCTTACTGAACTGCAGGGTTTTCATGAGCCTGATATCTTCCTTCAGAAAGTAACCAAAAGGGGATAAACAGGACAGTGGAGAAGCTGGGGTGTGTTCAGTGCATATTCAAGGACCACAAGCTCAGTATTTCTGTTTTCTCTGTCTAAATTGCCTGCAAATACTTTTAGAAAATGGCTGATGGGGGTATTCTCAGATAACTGTGTTCCACATCAATTGTAGCAACATGCTACATTTCTCATCAAAAAAGTGGTATCATCACCAGTGATAGCTTTTGCCCTGTAGATGGGTGGTTAGAGCATTACCCGAGGTACAGAAGAATGAAAAGCACATTCTTTCTTCTGCCTAGGAGGTTTACAATCCTTTTCTTCCATGTCACAAGAGATTACATCACCTAATCAGCTTTAAACTAGTTTTGGGAGAAAACATGTTCACCTGCCAGCACAGCCGTGCAGAGTAGAGTTAAAGGTTCATTAAAGGCCAGAGAGGAAAGGAAAGAATCTATAAACAATAAGTTATTCTAAGTTATTTTTTTAGTTTTATCTTATTGCTGGTCTAACCTTTCTAGCCTAAGATCACAGAAATGGAAACTTCAGCTTCATCTGGACTGAAAAGCCCTCTGTAATGAAATTTTGTCCTTAAATAAGTACCTAAGGAATACAGTATGTTCATGTCTTTGATTTCTTTGACTTCTTTGACAAAAGTTATTTGCTGAGTGCTTAAGTACCTCATAAAGAAGTAAATTTTCTAATCCTCATATCATTCCCATGACTTCTACTCAAACTCTAAGTTCCCAGGATTGTTCTTTATCTCTGTACCAGCACCAGGAGTGCTCCAAATTCAGCAGCACAATTTCCAAACACAGTTAATGCAACCTCCCTTCCTTCTGTGCCCAGTGACGGTGTTTGGCCTTTAAAGTAGGGAATCGTGCTGAAAACTTGATACTCACGTCTCTCATTCTTTCCCTTTCTTTTTTCTTCCAAAGGCTGGTTGAGGTTACAACCTAGAAGTAGTGATTATTCTCAGAGGTAATACTATGTATGTGGCCATATTTAGGATCAAAGTACCTGTTTATGGTTGGGTTATGAGGTGGCTTGTACCACTCCAGGGTTTTGGGGTTTTTTTCTGGTTTTTGATACAAATAACTTGTGGGGATCAAAAAATCTCCTACATATTCTCAGTGATGTAAATCCATTTGCAGTGTGTCTGGTGACCTGTCAGTCACATTATTTTACTGATATGAGTTATGCTACGTTTTTGTCACCATAGTTTCTTATCTAACAAATAAATAGATAAATAAGGGAGTGCCTAATCAACGCCATGAAGAGCTCTAAATATATGATTTCTCCGTTATTCTATTTTTAACTAAGCTGGTAATTTCATCATGAAACCTACCAGTTTAGCTTGATGTAAACCCCTGTTGATTGGCATTAATTATATTTTCCTTCTTTAATTTATTAATCAAGTCCTGCACCAGCCAGCTCTTTTGCTTAGGATCAATGTCAGTGTGACAGGCCTATAATTACCCAGGTTGTCTTATTTGCCCTTTTAAAATATCTTCAATTTCTCTATTGTTTCAAGACGTATTGAAAATAAGCAATAATGGTCCAAAGGGTTCCTTCAGAAGCTGTCTTTGAAACCTTTAAATGAAGTTATTTGGACGCTCCAAAGTCTGCATTTAGGAGCTAATTTTTAGTACCTTTCTGAGTTACTATTAAAATGGAAAATATTTTGACATCATCATCAACTGAACATTCAGGGGAAACTTTATTCATTAATGTGTTTTGGAAGCCCTTGGGAAATGCTTCTGCATTTTCACTTCTGCTATTGATATTTTTTTGTTTGCAGATCTTAATCTTTTGGTAATGGTTTTCAGATTCCCCACCTTGCTTTCTCACAGGATCAAGCAAAACCCTATTCCTGTGTTTGATGTCTATTTGCCATTGCAAGCACTGTAAAATCCAGGACTAGAGCTGCATTGTCAGAGGACACAAGTGAAAGAGGGTGAGATTTGAGGTAAACATTATATTTATGGTGTCACAGGCTCACCTGGAGACCACACATAAGACTTCTCTCTCTTTATGGTTTCAGCATCAGATATCATGCCATGAAAGTATAAGATAAGGGACCCTTAACAGAGCTGAAAAGGGAACACGAAGAGCCCAGTGACACAACAGCTTTAGTTAATGTAATGGGGAGGACAAACATGTTTGACAGCCTGTGCTGAAGCATCCGATAAGCCTTGTAGCATTGTTTTAAGACAAATGTAACCCGTGAACCCTTAGACCCACTGATGTCTGTCAAGCCTGATGTTCATTTGCTGAACAAGAAAAATATCAGAAAAGCATATATATCAGTGAAATTGTGCAGGATAAAAAAGCCTCTTTAAAGCTGAATAAAGAGCAATAAACATGATAGAGGGGATGCTTGATGGGCTCGCAGGCCTGGTGCCCTGAACAGCTCCATTGTCAATTGTACCCTTTCTCTGAACGTCACTTCTGGTGCTCCAGAGCTGCGGGTCTCCTCGCTGGTGGGATCCTGCCATGCATAAACACCATCAAGCTGCTGCTCAGTAGTGGTAAAATCAGGGAAGGCTTCCTGTGCTGCTGCTGCTGCAGCTGATGGCCTGGAAAAGGAATGCTTTTGAAATGGGCTGTGGTGTTCGCAGCTCCCCTTGATTGTTTCCGCCTCTGCATCAATCCCCGATTCGATTCAACACAGCGTGAGCTGGCTGTGGGTGAAGGTGGGTGTCCATTTGGCAAACAACAAAAGGAAAATCTTATACCATCTTTTGTAGAAAATGGATGTTGTCTGTGTCTTAATTTCTAAAGCAAAAGTCCATGGAGATTGTACATAGCTTCAGAGAGAAGATTGTGTGCGTCCTTTATCTCTTTGTGGCAGTGCATTTCTCTCTCTGTTGGGTACATCTGCCCAGATGGATTAACAGCTTCTTTTCAGTATTTCACCCCAGTCTCTTTTTGTTGAGGCTGGAGACACATTCAGTTAAAGGTAAACCTAAGAAGCCAATGCATCCTAATGCTCAACATCTGATGGTAATCCTTGTATAAACCATTGTGAAATGTCAGGTGAAAACAGGTAATAAAAGGTTCATGTTTTACCAGAAATGCATGACCAGAAAATGCAGAAATCAATATCTAGCTTTGGTAATTTCATAATGAAAATAATCTTCAATATTCCATGACAATGTCCTTTCTGTTTCCTGCGGGGCTCGATCTAAAACCTGTTACAGGAGAGATCAGAGGAGACATTCCTTATTCTGGCAATAAAATCTCCAAAGGCTTCTGTTCATGTTAATCGTCATGGAAAGCTTGATTTTAGTACAGCAAACAAACAAATAGACAAACAAATACTGTATTCAGTGATATTCATGAGCTCAAAGAATATTACCAGGGAAAGACCCTATAAGGAAAAATGCACTCATTTTACAAAACTGTTAAAGCCACTTTTTTAAGATTTTGATCTCTCACTTCTTGCATGCTATTCAATCTCCCACAAATATGTAAAGGACATAAATTAAATACAGAAGTCATAGATCACAACCTTTTTCTCTTCATGTCTTCTAACACAGGAATAAAATTACTTTCACCAAAAATGAAATGAACGCTAAGCTTGTCATTCTGTGTTGTACTAATGGATACAAGGCTTCTTGTCCCAGGTAGGGTGCTTGGTAGAGTCAGCCCCGGGTACACGAGCTGTGATTTAACTATGATAGAGGACAACAAACAATATGTGAGACAGATAAATCAGAGGAACAGTGGTGGAATGTTGCAGTGTTAAAGGTGAAGGGGCAGTTCTAAATGTTGGTACTGACATTGTGGAATTCATCACCATAGAAAATAGAGGAAAATTCAGAATTATATAAAGCGTATGTGGATATATATGGTTATATCTGGGTATGGATATCTGTATATAGATAATAAACATGTATCCAAGGATGTGATTGTTAATGACAACAAAAACATTGTGATGGATACAAAATTTTCTGGTTTCTATTGAATTAGGAGAATCTTTAGTTTGATCATATAAGACTATAGCTCATACCCTTACCATCATGGGAAAGAGACTGCTCATTTTGGGAAACTGACCACGGGACTGTTTCTTGAAAAGGCTTGGAAGGAAAGGTAATGAAAGGTAAAGGAAACACAGGAAACAATCCTGCAGGAAAAGACTACCAATAAAATTCTTTATGCATTTAAGGTTGCTGCTTTTTGTCCATGAAGTCCTAAATCTAATCTTTCCCTCCAGTCTCTCTCTCTCTCCTGTGTGTTATCACCACATTTGCAAATGCCACTGGGGCTTGAATTGTAACCTTAATATGAAAGAGAGTAAATTTCCAAAGCGTTGTACTAAATAGCCTGCTCTCATTTAAATATCAGGGCATGTTACAGAGCACATCTGTTTTTCCAGACATCTGGGGGGTGAGGGATTAGAGAGCATGGGATAACCAGAGTTTAGGATATATTGGACCACTGGTATTCATTAATGACAGATAATATTTAAGCATTCAAATATTATGACAGAATGTAACACTGTCCTTTTATTTTGTTATTGAAATAAATATTAATAATAATTGCCAAATTTTTGTCTGGCTGCCGTAGTTGCCACTAATAAACCCTGACAGTTGTTCTGCCAACTTTCTCCACATATTTCCCAAAAATTACTGATACTTACCTATTTTCTTCCATGTTCTTGAGTTCAAAAAGAAATTACCAATTTTCACATGCTTTCACTAGTTTGTTAACTGTAAAACTATGGTGAGCACTCTTCTGGTTTAAAACCAGTCATTTGGTTTCTAAAGATATCATAAAGTACTAAATTTAATCCTTTCATTAACAGAGTATACCTTTTCTGTAAGAGAGTGCAGAGACACAGTGCTTGCATGGGAAGTCACTGCTGTGACTCTGGATGATGTTGTCCAAAATTGTGTGCTGCTAATATCTCAAAATTCCCCACCAAAAACAAGAATAGTCATACTGTTCTATGATTCTGACTTTATTCTTTAAATTTGTTTTATAATAGTATCAACCCTTAGACTCAATCAAATTGCTCCCCCCACTCTGAACAGACAAACAGGTGATAGTAACCAGAGACCCATTAATCTGGAATATTTAAAAAGTGCAACTTCTTGGCCTGCATTTACTATCTCATTAAACCAGGTTGTAGTGTTCAAGTTTCCATGGCTTATGGCTAGATATTGAATTAAATAATGAATTTAATTAAATTCATGCTCTTTGATTACTTATATACTTTGTGCTGCCAGAATTCACATATTGTGATCACTGTTTTTGAATGGCTCAAATTGTAAACCTCAGTTCTGTTTTCCACGCTGTCTAAAACGTAAAACCAAGGAAATGGGAAGCAAATTCTCTCTAACAGCATGATTGGTGTTTCCTGAACTGGGAAATAATGATCCCCATTAACTTTTTTTTTTTCCCCTAGTCTTCCCGCTTTAAAGTGTCCAAATGCACAAACAGGAGTCATGCCAGGTTAAGCGATTGGTTGTTAATGAAACCTCTGTGTGAAGACCCTCCCTAATCTACTGAACCCTCCAGAGATCAAATAGAGCGTTAACAGAGCAGAGCAGGTTATAGGTGATGGATGTGTGTGTATAAATCACTTCCTCAAAGCCAAATTGTTCCAATTCACTCAGTGGCAACAAACTGCAAAGATTCTCACAGAAATGTAACACTCCCTCCCTCCTTCTCCTCCTCCTTGGCGAGGATTATTGGCTGAGAGTTAGAAAACTCCTGGGAATCCAGGTGATATAGTAACAGTGCAGGAAGCAGCAAGTCAAGTAGGGAACAAAAGTGAGAGAAATAATCATGATTTTTGTCTCCCAATAAACATTTTTTTTTGTCCTGAGGAAGTTCATATTGTTACTTTCGCTTTTGATGTTGTGCAGGTAACTTTGCTTAGATGTTCTTAAAGAAGGTGACAATAAATGTGGTGTATTGGCAGAAGAACAAGTGATAATTCTTTAAGGTATTACTTATAAAATTATGGAATAAAATCCAGCTGTAAATCACAAGCTCCTAAAGGACACTTCTGACGGCTGCTTCCCAAAATTCAAAAAATTCAAATTTTTTTTCTGGTTTGTTTTAGTTATTCTGATAAAGCAAATTTTTGTAATCTGATGACATGAAGAACAGTTGTGTTTGTACTTATTAATGTCTCTCCTGTGCCTGCCTTCTCGGCGGTCTTTTTAGGAACTAATCTTGGAGCTCCTAGACAAGAAAATTTCACTAGTTGAAGATTGTGCTGACACTATAACCATCTCATTTAGTTTAAGAGAGAGAAAATCTGCTCTTCATTATTATCCAACTGGTTTCAGCAGATCCTATTAATATATCCAAGAGCTGACTTGGATCTGAGAGAAATTTTAAATGATTGCACAAATAAAATTCAGTTAAATGTGTTTCCATATTCTTTATGTTTTCCATTTTAAATTATTCTTCATATGTTTACTACTTGTGTTTCTCCCTCTGTGTTTTATCCTGCTCTATTTCCAATGTGCACATTTTCTTCCTTTTCCTAATATCCCACTCCACTTATTTTTAGCTTTTTCCAGGCTCCAGAAAAAGACTTCTGACAGAATAAAAAAAAAATCTGCTTATCACTTCTGTTTATTGAACCATTGATATTCATGGAGAGTTGTTCATTAGGAGTTTCTGCTGAATACACACTGTAGAGTAAAGGAAAGTTGAATAGGTCACGACTGTAACTATGTGAAGAGTTAGTTTTGGAAAGAAAAATAAAAGAGGAGTGAAAGGCTCAGACTTTTGCACCTGTTTTGTATTTTAAATTTATTATTTTCACTGAAGACAATGAAGCTGAATATGCACATTTCTTGATCATGGTCATAGATCCAAATGTAGAACTTTACATCTTTGTCCAGAGACAAAATATTTATATGTGAGATTACTGGAGAATACATTCCTTGACTATTAAAAGAAAAGTCATTAACAATGGGGGAAAAAAAATCTAAACAGGTTATCCCTTGGATAAAAGAAGCACCTTCAAAGCATTAAACTTCAGGTCATTCTTGTGAAATTCGTTTCACTTCACTTTGTATGACTGCAACTCAGTCACCTTTAATTCGCTTCTTTCAGGTACTCTTGGGTGTGCCTATGACACCATATCTTGTTCTATAGTTGATGTCTTTGAATTAAAATGAATCACATCTCTCCTCTTTGGTTATGTAGAGTATGTGATTAACTGAAATACTGACATCTACATATGGACATCTACATAAGTGTACAGTATAGACAGCTGCATATGTCTGTATTGATGTATAGACACATACCTTTTGTCAGATAAATCCTGCCCAAAGCAATATATTCAGCAGCCCCATGTTTTTCCTGAAACCCCTCTACATGTACATTTCTGAAGACATTTAAAGTGTAAGGTTTCAATTTCAGAGTGTCATGTACAAGCAGACAAGCTTTGAGGCTTCAGTCAAATATCATTTGTAACAGCTGAGTTTAACAACAGAAAAGCTCCAGTCTTGGCTGGGTTTTTTTTTATAGTGAACATACTGACAAATCCTCTATTATAATAAGCATATGGATGAATACAATAAATTAGTACTGAAAACCATCTGATGTCCCTTCCTTCCATACATTGTGGAAAACATAAGTGTGCCCTTTGTACATGACAAAAATTAGTTTGGTTCAATTTATTGTGTGGGTAACTCCAAATCTTTAATCAAATCCCTGCTTAGTTTTCATGCCAACTTTTGCTTCTAACTTTGAAGATTTCATTCCAGAGGTTCAGACAAGTCAGTGCAGAGAGCTATGTGCTTCTCACACTTGATCAGCTGGGTCATCTATATCTAGGGGAAAGGGTGGTGGTGGTGGGAAGTCAAACAACAGTGCAAAATAATTGCTTTCTCTTTTTATATAGAAAAAAGGAATTTTATTGAAATGTCTAAGTCTTCAAAAGACCATTTTACAAAACAGAAATACACTTAAAAGCGTATAATCTTTAGCTGGAGGCCAGACTGAGTATGTTTCTGATTATACTGGTGACCCTCACCCTAAAATCCCTTTGTAGAAATGCCTTTATTCTAGACAACATACTGACTAGCAAATGATCTAACAGATTTCACAGTACATAAATTAAGACCTAATAAATTATTTCAAATTCAGACTCTCTAATTACTGAATCAGTGAAGCATTCCATTTACAATTGCAATTATCTAAACAATTAATAAATACAACTGAGTCATCACAGGAAAAATATTTGATACTTACTATGGAAGACAGGCTAAAATTTTAAGCACTAGATAAAACTGGTAAGGACTGATTAAAGCCTATTTGTAGGTCCGAAGGAGCTCTTGCCATTGCTCTTTCCCAGATTCTTCAGATTTTCTGAGATTGTGGACTGCTGGTAGAAGAGTGATAAAATAATCCATTCAGCTGACTGAAACACTGAAAATTAATCTCTGTTTTAAACTGATGATGGTCCAGTAGTGTAATTTTCCGTATCTCAAATTCTTGTTCATGCACAGTCTGTATATCTTTATAGGCACAGATTGCTTCATCCAAAACCTGAAAGTAATCCTACTACCACAAATAGCATATTAAACTTTGCACATTCATCCTTGACATGGTCCCTAACTATGTTAAACATTCCTGCTAGGTACCAATCACATATGAAATATTCCATAAGAATATAAGAAATCTCATGCTGTTCAGACCAATGACCAACACGACCTCATACTCTGCTTCTGACAGTGGGAATAGGACACTGAACATCGGCCATGTCCACTCATCTTCTTTTCATCAGTCACCCCATGTTCTCTCTGTCCCATTTTTCTTTTATAACAGTAGGTGGTAGGTTTTTCTTACTTGTGAATTTAACACTGCTTGTTACACAGGCAGAAAAAGTTCTACAAAGCATTTATCAGAAAAGGACTTGGAAATGTGAGTTTTACAGCACAAAATCTTTCCGATGAAAAAATCCTTCCATTTAATTAACACCAATGCAATAGCAAATCCCAGCCATATCAGATCTTTCTAGAGCCAGCTCCTGTGATCCATATTGAATCAAAGCTTCATTCTGGAGTGGATGGAAGTTTAGCCTCAGTAATAACTGAGTAGTTCCAAGGTTTGGCCCTTTGTAGAATAATTTGTAGTTTTCCACATATTGCTGTAATATACATTCATTTCCCTTTTCACTCTTAGTCTGCACAGGAAGCTGTTTATGTATTTTCTGGAATGCCAAGAAAACAATCACAAATCATCTATTAGCAATTGAATTACACAGTCTCCTAAAGCTGGGTAGCTTTTTTTGCCAAATACAATTTACTTCTTTTAATCCAACTTACTAAGAAAAAACCCCACCAAGCTGCTATACATGTTGTCTTTTCATTTTAATTGCTGGCATTTTATAAGGAATACACATAGGTCCCAATATGCACCAAGAACTTACTGAACATTTATTTCCAGTATCAAATTTCGTGTCTTGGACTAAATTATATTTTTAGTCAGGTTTTGTGTCATAAAACTCTGGTATATTATTATACAGTCTTGATCTTATTCATTTAGTTCTTGGACTCGGTTTTAGCAGACTGAAATGGCAAGAGAAGCATTCATACTAAAATTCAAGGAGAATCATGGCTGTGAGGTAGGGATGATTCACTTATGTCCAAGTTAGAAGGTGGTCACTCTCCTGAGCTGCGCCTGAGGAAAAGGAACAAAACCCTCATTTTTGATTGAATCAAAAAAATCATTATTGAATAAACTAATATCAGGAGGGACAGCAGCTGTTCAGCACCCCTAAGAATGGATTCTTCCAAATTTCCAGTATGGAAGCACCAAAAAATTGATTGCCAAATCTGGCAGTCTAGGCTTTTGGAAATAACTTGTGCTGTGTGGCTATGAACGTCAATGGATAGCTGAAGCAGGTAGAGTTGCAACACAAACTTCTCCTTTGGGAGTCTGCAGTTTCTCTGGAAGTTTGATCATTGCTGTTTTAATTGATCATCATTTGTAAAATGATAACAAAGATACAATGGCTTTATTTTTTCTTGTTAGAAAACTATGAGTAGTACATGTATTACTTTCTCTTTCATATCAATTAGAAGCTTAAGACTTGTTCTTGCTACATTGCCTATTCAGTTCCTTCTGGCAGCAGGATTTGGTTTTCAGCAAATACTCAGAAAGGCTTTGAAATCAAAATCAGTCTCGAGTCTCTTCTGCCTGAATTACGAAGAAGTCTGGTACAATGTTTGAGTAACAAAATGGAACAATGAACCTAAAAGTCAAACTCCTGATCTCAGCTCCTCTGCGTTTTCCTTGTTACCGAATCTGCTTGAATTTTGTGTCTCGGTTCCATTCCAACAGCCTGTGCTATGAACCAGATTCTGTCTCTGAACCCAAAGCATTTGTAGGATGAGTGGGGGGAACTATTTATAAATGTTTAATCAAGCACAGGAACAGACTAAGGTGTAAAATGTAGAGCTATATTTGTTTTGGAAACGTAACAGCTAAATCTGATTTACCACTCTTGCATAACAATGTAATTGAGCAGTAAATTCTGCCCATTAGACACCAACTCCTCCACTGGAAAACTTGTGTGTCCTTAGACTGTGCCTCTAACAGCCTGTGACTGACAGAGGGTGTTTCCTTGTTTTAAACTGGCCTTCACAGGCATGATTATAATCTTAGTTTTAAGGATTCCGTAATACATTCCTCACACACTTGAAATGCCCAGTGAAAACATCAAGGAGTTGGTATTTGCTAGGAATGCAGGAACCAAGGCTCTGTAGTTGTTGCTCTACCTTTTTTTTTAATATTT
Organism: Falcunculus frontatus; assembly: GCA_013398115.1. Taxonomy (NCBI): domain Eukaryota; kingdom Metazoa; phylum Chordata; class Aves; order Passeriformes; genus Falcunculus; species Falcunculus frontatus. Next base: position 2,660,748 of record VZRV01005576.1, on the reverse strand, counting down.
AAAATGTATTTTAATCAGTCAGCTTTGCCATCAGCTGTCTTTATGATTTACATATATTCTTTTCACTGAAAATTAAAAACAATTAAAAATTAACAGATATATATATTCTGTATGTTAATTTCACTGTCCCTAACAGAGTTAAACAAGGAGGAAAACTGAGTATCGATTTTCTTTGTAATCAGACTTTTGACTGATGTAACTGCAGAAAATGAAAGCAATCCTAAACCCCTAAAATCTACCAGAAATGTATAGCATTCTAATAGATCTTCTGCTTGTGCTATTTTGCTTAAATTCACAATAAATTAACACTTCTGCTTCTTTAACACCTGCTCTGTACCACTGTAGATGAGTACGTATAGCAGCACTGGTGCCTTGAGAAAATGAGAATATACTGTTCAGAACATACAAACAACTACATTTGAATTTATGGATATCATAATTCCTTCTGAAAAATGTGAACTGTTTAAACAAATAATCTTTTTGTAAGCGTTTATTCTAGAAAATCATATTTTCTTTCCCAGAAAATTACATGCAGCAAGGGCTGATGGTACCAGTGATTTGTCAACCATGGCATTCAAAGAGATGAGAGCTTTGAGTTTTTCCTTAGAAACTGGAAAAAAAGATACTCAAGTAGTCAACTAGAAAGTGCTTACGAAAACAGTCTGAGAAGAAAATAAACAAATACCTCCTGCAGTGCACAGTTTAAGGTTAACCTCAAACACCTTTAGACGTGTGATTTTTGCCTTCCCCCACTCTTGTGTTGAGACACCAGGAATAGACAGGGTCATATGTTTGGACACCTGAGTAGCTCAGTACCTCAGAGTGGTGTGTATAAAATCCTGTCAAGAAAGAGGTTTTCCTGCAGCCCCCTGTGTTGCTGGGAGCCCCCATCCCTACTAGGGGTGAGTGGTGGCCTGGAACACGTGGCAGCCAGGGGGCCGCAAAGAGAAGGAATTTGCTCAACCCACTCAGGTTCCTCAGAGTTGTGTCTCTGTGGGCTTTAGGCTTATTGCTATTGCCCACTTTGCTTCACAGAGGTCTTGCGATGGAACTTTTGCATTTGAGAAAGGAAAGAGCTAGTGAGTGATCAGCCTGAGAATATCCCTTCAGGCATGCCACTGCCTATTGCTGTCACTCCTGATGTCTGGGTGCTGGCTCCAGGAGTATAATTGACCACCCAGACTCAGACACTATTGTTCAAAGTACATTGAATAGGAGGAGACAGATAGGTTTGAACAACCAGCACATCAAACTGGACAGTGTCCTGTGAAATAGCTGTTCTGCTGGTAGTGGAATTACTGACAAAGCATCCAAGAATTGTAAGAAAGAGGTATGCCTGTCAAGTTTGCTGTTTTATCTTGAGCTCAGATGCCTACCTGCAGCTCTGACTTAGATGTTTCTGAAGGCTAAATTCAAAAAACCCAAACTAAGTCTTACAAGAAGACATCTCTCAGAGTGCAGGCAGTGATTTCATAGATATTTTAAGCACAGCCAGAGGAAGCAGAGCCTTTCACATGAGCTTAGTGGCAGCAGAACTTGCTAAGGCTCGGAGATGACTGGCTTTTATATCTGATGTATGTAAGGAGAAGAAGATAGAAGTGGGTTAGCTCTGCAAGCAAAGGATAAGGTTACTTTGTTGAGGGGAGAAAGTTTTGGGGTTCCAGTCATTCCCTCAGTATTTGTGGTTTTATCCCATACTTGCTTATTGTGCAATATTTAAACACCTAATGTACATTGCAAGTTCCTCTGTGGCCCGGAGGTTATGTGGGGATTTTGCATATCACTCATCTAAACTGTTTTCAGGTTTCACAGTCTGAGCCTGAAAGAGACCTCTCATAGTGTGCATCTGGCTCCAACTTACTGTGCATAAGAACAATAAGAGCTTCACGGCACTTCTGTATGGGATATTTAGCTCATAGAGGTACTACCAGTGATTTTAGGCGTGGTTGTAACAATCAACAACCAACCTCAAAACTAAATGCGTGAGCAGGTCCATTTTTTGCTTGGCTGCTTATCCCAGCAGAGCTTTCCCAGGCTGTGAGCACCAGCCCTGTGTAAAGGCGGCAGGGCTACTTCTGCTGCTTTCTTCAATGATTTGAGATAAGCAGGGGATTCTGCTGCATCAGTTTGCTCTGGACATTGCCTGTGGGAGATCATCTCTTGAGAGAGAGGAGGTTCATTTCTTGTAGCACTCAGGCTTCCATAAGACTTCAGGAAAACACAATCTGTTCTTCCACGCTCCAAGAAAGATTCATGACACCTTTAAAAGTCCGTGATGTAGGTGGTTACCTTTGGCTGCCTACACTGGCTCTTTGTATAGTTCACCAGACAGGCATTTCCAGCAAGCAATTAATCCTTTCCTAACCCTAATCCCTACTCCTAACCCTTTGGGTTATTCACACCCTATTTTATTACCTGAGTCACTCAGGTGCAAATGTCTGTATTTGGCCAGAGGGTTCCCATCCTTTTGTGCCTAACAAAGTGACAGCTTTAAATGAGCAAATGGCCACTATCACCCCGTGCACATTTGTAGGGAGAGGTGATAAAAAGAAGGGGTTGTGTGCCCTTTCCTTTCCATCAACACCCTAAATTCCTACAAGTATGCTCAGGATCGTCTGAAAACAGTAACGGCTGTGTTGCCATCCCAGAGAGATATCAGCAAGATCCACATAATTGTGTTAGCTACTATTGTCATATGAAAACCAAGCATAATACCTCTTTATTTTAGAAGCTTTTATGCCATCTGCATATTTAGAACTCCTGATGTTCACTGATCACCCTTCACAGATCTGCCTTATCCTGTATCCAGCTTCAGAGTTGGTTTTGTGACTTTTTTTTTCATCTAAAATCTGCGATGGCTAAAAATATGGCAAATTTTGCCAAAAAAAAAGGAGAAAATTGGAGAGAAAATAAAATAAAAACTTTCTGAGGTACCAAATGGCTCCAAAGTTTCATCTAAATGTTATTCTGTTTTGCAGTATTGAAATAACTTTAAAATGTGAAGTAATAGCTTATCCAATACCAGCTGGTGTATGTAGTGCTCCTGGTGTACTCATATGTGTAAAATATTTAGATGGTTCTCGAATGGCATTAGTTAAAACACTTGGTTTCTCTATTTGGCTGGGTTTTTTTGATTGCAGCACAATACTGATGTTGTTGGTTAATACAGAATGTCACATCAGCAGCTGGACAAGAGTTCATCACAAATAATGGCTCTGTTAAGGAGTGACCCTTATAATCTACATAGATTGTTTTCTTCTTTGATATATTTTTATTGCAAAACAAAATAATTTTCCCTCAGCATTTGTTAAACAATAGAATACTCCTAACATAAAATTACCACAAGGGAACTATTTATATATTGCCACTCTTTAAAATCACGTAAGTAATGGTTACAACTGCAACTTTATACTGACCTTTTTTTTCAAATCAAACCCAGAACACAACCACATAATTTGAAGCACTTTATTTAAATTGCAGCTTGTTACCTATCTTCTGCAATGAAATGTTTTTAAATGATAATAATTCAGTGCTTTTTAATCTGATACTCTCCACTCTGCTCGCACTACAGCTCCATGCTAGATGTCAGTGGCATTCCATGCAGGCACAGGAATCTCCATTAACGAACCTGAAGCAGATGAGGGTCATCATTAATGTTTGACTGTGTATTTACAGAGGGAGATTTGATGGGGAGTATGGGCAAAAGTAATAGATCTCCCACCTTGCTTCCTTATCCATAAACACTGCTTGAGAACAGGCGGCTTGTGTTTGACTGTACACTTAGATGGATTTCAGTCAAGTTAATGACCAAATATCACTGAATTTCCACAGGCACGTGAAATTTAAAAACTTTCTTTTTCCCCTTCTTTTCCCTGAATAAAATTTTGTTTGGACCTGATACAACACAAATTTCATCACAAGCATGCCACTTACCAGCAGCAAAAAAGGAGTACCTTTCACAGGCTGGTAAATGAGAGTGCAAATTCACATGAATTCTGCAGGAGAGAAGTGCCACTGAGCAGCCACCCCATCTCAGAGACGCCTGATTGTAAAGCTACGACACTGCCACTTCAGCTGTGTCCCCACACCACCTACTTTCAAAGGGAGGGGATTGGGAAGGGAATCAGCTCACTGATTTCGGGTGGCTTTAGATTAATGCCACCTCTTTGCTACAAATCCATGAAACCACTATGAAAAGCTTTAAAATCTGTTCCTGGGTATCCCATTCCCACATCTCGCAGAAGGGCAATTATTTGGTAAAGTAACTGTAAAACACAGTTCTCCTTAGCTTTAGTACCCTTTATGACCTATCTAATAACATTTTTGTACTAAGGGTGATGCAAAAATATTCTGTGGAGCTGTTGCTAAAGCTACTGGCAGCATGCCACTTCTAAAGACACTAGATTTGTATTTTTTTTCCTGCTGAATATTATTGCTTCTGGAATTAGACCGTGTTTATGCTGGATAAAATCAAACATTCCACGGAGCACAGTGCTGGACAACTAGGTGATAAATACACTTGAATCCTACCTACATTTCATTATTCATTGTGAGTGCCAGCAGCCAGTTGGGTGATGAACTGTGTTTGTGCAGGCAGTGGCACAAGAACTCAGAAATAAATTCTCTTGGTTTCATGTGGTGGCAGCGAGCACTGAGCTGGGGCCAAGTGGGCAGAACATGACTGTGTGTGTTCGTGGGGTTGGAAGGGCCATCATGTTTCACAGATTCCCAACAACAAATTCTGACAAGTGAAAAATGTTTGATTTTAAAATGTCACACAGATCGCCTTTTTTAAACACTTTCTGTATTTATTTAACCTAGTAAATAGGTTTATTAGCAAGGTTCCATTCTTTGTAGTTTAGGTAATGGATTTACCATATGTTTATGCTTTAAGGACTTGTGTAAGACTGCTAACACCTATTCCTCCACCTCCTGTCTCAGGGGTTAAGACCTTGGTATGTTGCCAGTTTACTGCTGTGGTCCCTTCCCCTTGTATAATTGCAGTCCTTCCCAGAGTAAAGGAAATTCCCTGAGCTTTTGCTCTAACTAGCCACAATGTTTCACTACAAAAAGGCACTTCTCTAAAAGAATAAAAGTAATAAAACTTTCACGTTATTAACTTTTTCCCTTTTAAAAGAGGCTGAAAAATGCCATTGTACCACATTAAAGACCTTTACATAAGACTCACCATTGGCTAATGAGCCTTGTTGTACAATCTACCACATGCAACTGCCTTCAAGTGCTGCTTTTAACTTAACCTTGATGTAGTGCCAGGAATGTGCAAAGGATATACTTTGATGGCGGGGGCAGTCCCCTCCCTGCCCCCTCCCCCACCCTTTTCCTTATTGATACTCTTCAAAATGTCTCTAACATTTAAATTTTACTGTTGTTTAACAGAGCAGCTACTTTATATCCTGTAAAGGAGGAATGAGTAATCATCTGCCCTATAGAAATAAGCAAGTAGATCAGTTGTTTATAGTAGAAATGATAAGAAACTGTGGCTACTTTGTACTTGTGCAGTGACTTTCTTCCTGCAGATACAGAGCACTTCATAAGCATCCTCACAACTCCCCTGTGAAGAAAGTGTCATAATCTCGGCTTTATCATTAATAAAACCAGTTCAGTGACTTTCCAGAAGATGACACAATATCAGCACCAGTAACAGGATCTGAAGAATTTTTACTTGCATTTCCCCCTTTGATTATGACTCATTTCCTCCCATTGCTTGAGTGAATTATTTTGGTAGCAGTACTACTGGAATCTGTTTAAATTTCTTGTTTATGGTCAGATGTGTTTTCCATAGAAATATATATTTAATTTAGATAATAATGTTTATAACACATGTAATATTTTGAAGTGACATTACTCTTTCCTTGAATAAAATGACTATGATATTTAAAATTAATCCTAAACTTTCCATGAAGACTATTTATAGAAATGGTAATTTTCTTGAGCTTAATAGAGGTAATTAACTTAATTGTTTTTCTGTTATTTCCTAGGCTGCCTACTCAAAACATAAGAGCTGTTATCTAAATGTTATCCATTTTCATAATTTGAGAATTTTGTGAATAGGAAGAGAGGCAGATATGCTTGAAACCAGACATGAGAGGTCATTCACAAAGAATATATTCAGGTGTGAAATTGATGACATAGAGCATGGGGAAATGAATAGTCAAGGAACAAAAATAAGTTTTTTGTTATAGGCAAACATAGGCATTTTATCAGGATCTTCAAGGCCTGGCTGGAGGGGCTTTAAGCAACCTGGTTAAGTGGAAGGTGTCCCTGGGGTGGAATTAAATGATCTTTAATTTCCATTCTAACCCTAAACAACCCAAACTGTGAACCCATCATTCTCTAGAAATAGCCTATGAATTTTCAATTTTCCAGGACACTGTAACTGATAGAATAGCTGAGTATGAATTGCCTCCTTTAAGTAAAGACTGAGTTAAATCTTTCAAAAGTAAAGGTGATTTAAAATGAGGCTTCTTTCCATTCCATCCTCTTCAAAGTCAGGAAGTAAAGTATTTTCCACATGCCAGCTTCTGTCATACTGGGAGGAAAACTGGTGCTCAATTTCACAATTTACCAGGTGGCATGACTGCAATAACATATTTGAAACACAGTAAGTGAAAACTAAAAGATTACAAAAGGGCATTAGTATCTCTTTTCCCCCCTTCCTGTTACTGCCTATTAACTACTCACTGTCATTTCCTTGCACTTTTGTCAATTCAGTTGTCTGTGTCCCTTTCTAGAATAGTCTTCTAACGGAGAAAATTTAATTTTCCTAATGTAATTTTATTTTTTCTTTAAAATATTGCTAGTAGTTAGAAGGAATTTTGGCCATTTCACCATATGGAGGACTGACTATAATTGATTGTGATGTATTAAAATTATTTTAAAATATATTTGAGTGCTTTTTATTTTTTAGTTTGAACAGAAATATATTAAGTTTTGAAGGCACTAATGAAATGTTTTTGAAATGATTTGTGGTATGTATTTTTTAATGAAAATCCTGTGGTTCTGATTTTATTCCCCAGTCAATCCAATGTTTTGCTTAATTTTAAAAATAAAAAAAAAATACATAAAAAAGACACACATTTTTATAAATAGCCATTTTTTAAAAAATACTCCAGTTTAGTTCATGTTTTGAAAGGAAAAAAGAACTGTCAGCTTTAAAACATCAAAAAGCCCTGCTATGGATGTGTTGAGACTTAAAGTGGGTATTCTCTGACCAGTGGATAATCACACTAGTCATGAGGCGGACGTTAAGATGATGGTAGAGGCAGGAGAGCAGCACATATGGGTTGAAGACAGAGCTGGAGGGATAAAGTAAAAACTTATAAGATTGAGACTGAGATAGGGCAGGACTTATAAAGTGTAAAATTATCAGTTTCCTTGACCAGTTTGCCCTGACACTGCATCGAACTTCTTATAGCTATTGTAACACTGGACACTTTGGATAATTACAGAAAAGAGTTACGTTGAAACAAAGTAGAAACCCTTAGAAGACAAATAATACATAAATATATTAACACAGCACTGTGATTTCCTGAAAAATTACCTGTATGTGTATGGAATGTGATTTTTGATGGGGGTTTGGATAAGAATCCATCTGAGCTCTGCCTGTGTTCCATACAGTCTGCTTACAAGGGCAGAATTGTTTTATTTTCTCTGTTACTGCCCCTGAGTGGTATTAAATCCCTGTACCATTCCTCCTTGCACTGTGTTTGTTAATTAACTCATCAAACACTGGCATGTGTTAGAGATTAGTCAAACATTATTTGCTTTGTTAATAACTTCAAGGAGAAAGGATCAGACATCTCCATTTAATTGTTATCTTTTTTGAGACAGAGCTTCATGTCATTCAATCTATGATATGCTTAAAATAAAGAAATTTTCTTACTGGTTGAGGAATTCTGGAATTTCCCCGAATCCTGTGATATTCATGGAGTTCAGTTAAAAATAAAATTATTGATCTTGCTTTGCAAGGCACAACTTGCTTTGCAAGGAAGAAAATCACAAATATCTGCGGTTCTTCTCTCCACCTAAGGGAACAGAAACCTCCACTGAAGCACAACCAGACAGTTGATTTGAGCCACAGACACGCAGGGATAAGTGGATGGATCTGCATGAGGAGAATCCTGTGCAGTGGTCAGCCAATTGCCATTTCTGTGAGGGGAAAAAAAGTAGTATTTAGTTACGATCTAATAGCTTACATAGCTCTTATCCTTCAGCCGACAAGGAATGCAGATTTATGGATTATGGGAACTTTGCAAAATCTAGATCCTCCATATCGCTAGAGATTGTAGGAGTGTCTCTAACTCCATGGTTTTCTACAGCTCTCAATTCCCTATTAAGGTCTTGAAGCTATGTTGTTCTGAACTTGTTGAAGTTGTTTCAGTGAAGAACTACAATTTAGGAAATAATTTGCTTGGAAAGCATGTATTCGCTAAATGAATGGAAACTCTGGAGACGAGTGAATAATTACCAACCGCATTTCTTCTTCTTTTTTTTTTTTTTTTTTTAATAGGACCTGTCCTTGTATAAGGATTGTCAGGCTGAAAAATGGAAAAAAGTAAAAGGGAACTTAGATATTAAAGATTTTTCAGGACATTGGCTTCCAAAACTAGTAGCTGTTTGACTAAAACTATTTCATTTTATCTGTAAATTTTTTACTTATAAACTCCTTCTCCCATTATCCTATTAAAATAGACATTAAAAGATGACACCACTTTATGTTCTGCCTTGGAGTTTGATGGGCTTCTACCACTGTCATGCATCTTTTTGTGACTGTAATGCTGAACTGTGCTGTACTACAGAGTACACCCATCATGTGCTGAATGGTAACTGTGACTGGGAGGGTAAAGAGGAAAACTGGAAATTAGCTGAAGCCTCTGGTAGGCAGTATAAGCCTCATGATGGGCAATAGAGAAGGAGACTGAAAAGAATTGAAATCAGGAGGGAGATGTGGAGATCAAGTTAAACCTCTCTGCCCAAATCAAGGTCATCTGGAGCAGTCTGGTGAGGGCCATGTCCTGTTGGCTTCTGCATATCTCCAAGAACCAAGATTTTATAACCTTTCTTGGCAATCTGTTCCAATGCTTGACCACCCTCACAATAAAAACGTTTTTACTAAAGTTTAGCTATAACCAATGCATGTCTGTTGTTACTTGTCCTTCACTGAGCGTACCACTGAGAAGAGTCTGTCTTCTTCTTACTCCCCTCATCAGGTATTCCTATGCCTCAGTGAGATTCCCCCAGAACCCTCTGTTCTCCAGGTTGAACAGTCCCAGCTCTCCCAGACTTTACTCACAGGAGAGATGCTGTAGTTCCTTAAGCATCTTAGTGGCCCTTCACTGACTGTCTCTGTTATGTCCATGATTCTCTTGCTCTGGGGAGCTCAGAACTGGACAGAGCACTCCAGGTGTGTCTCACCAGTGTGGATAGAGGTATCACCTCTCTCAACCTGCTGGCAACACTTCATGCAGTCCAAGATGTTCTTGGTGCAAGGGCAGCTTATTGTTCCCCAGGACCCCCAGGTCTTTCTCTGTAAATCTGCTTTCTATCCAGTCAGCTCCAACTATGGGGAATATGATTATTCTTCTCCAGGTGGAGGACTCACACTTCCTTTTCTCAAACTTCATCGCAATCCTGTTTGCCCATTTCTTCAGCCTGCTGAGATACACAGGGTATGATAGCCATTTGTCCCTGTTCTGTATCATCTGAATGCTCTGTCCCACCTCCAGGTCATTAATGAGGATATTAAACTATGTTGACTCCAGTATTTTCCCCTGGAGCATGCCACTGGTGACTGGCCCCCAGTTCGACATTGCACCACAGACCACAACTTCAAACAGTATTGGAAACATGCACTGTAAAAAGCAAATTTGAAAGAAAGAATCCTTGTACTAGGGGCACAGACAAAAAAGGGAGAAATGCGAGCTAAAAATGCCAGCCTTCCTATCTGCAATGACAGTCTGATGCTGAAATATTTTGACAGCATCCTGAAAGTGTGTTCATGATCTATAGGCAATCACAGAAATCTTTGGAGTTAATGGGTGTGCTTACCACACTAAGTGGGAATAAATCATAGCAAAATTAAATATGCATTGGACTGTAAGGGAAGTTGTGACTGGGAAAAAAAACGAGAGAGGACAGATGAGCTGTCCTTGATCGCTCCACTGGCCTGGACATGCACTGGTGGAGTTGTGCATGGCTGCCTGTGACAGGAGGATGTGACCAGAGCCATGGGCCACAGGAGAAAAGGGCAGCATACCTGGAACTACAAGGAATCCAAGGAAGGTATTTTTTTTTCCCTTGGTGCAAAAAAAAGGTAGAGGGAACATGACTGTCAAGAAAGCAAGTGTGGGTTTTTGAACATGCAAATGGTAAAATGCTAATTGCTCCTGTTGCAATCAAGGTCTTAGGAAAGATCTGTAAGATCTATTTATAACTTAGCAATAAATATTATGATCTTGCCTTAGACAAAATGGCAACTGTATGCTTCCTGCAGCAGATTATTCACTGTCACTGTGTTGTACAGACAGAATTCTGTCCTTGCTAAATGAAGTATAAACACACACACCCCTCTCACCAAGAAATGCCTTGGTCTCACAGTTTCATTGTGGTTACCTCTCCAGGACTGGTTTGGCAGAAAGGAAATAGAGGAAAAATGAGCGCAGCAATGGATGTCTGGTGTCTTCCAAAGCCAATTCTCACTCCTCTCCTTATATTATCTTATTAAGAATTCTGACAGAGGTGGAGGAAATGCTGTATAAAAAAGGGCTCATGAAATGGAATGTTACTCAGTGTCCTTGGTAATTTTGTTAATTGCTTGCACTGTCAAGGGCCACCCCTGGTCAGAACAGAGGGACAGAGTCCTCCTTCCAGTCCTGCATATATACTGTGCACAGTCTTACTGGATTTTGCCTCCTCCAGTTGACATTCTTTATGTTTTTTCACAAAAAAAGATCATCATCTGCTGACAGAAAGTCACCAGGGCTCAGAGGGAAGTGAGGTCCAGTCTATGTTCTCCAAATTGGAACAGAGCATGAAGGTGGGAAGGACCTGTCTTTCAGAGCGTGTTTTACAACTAAAGAAAAACTACTGAGAGCCCCCAAACATCCACCAATCTTTAAAACCCTTGGGATGAGAATTCACATTATAAACTGTATCACTGCAGTGTCTGCAATGTCAAGATTACTTCAATAATTCATCTCCTTATACTCTATCGTGTTTTAATATGAAAAGAATTCCATTTAATCCCATGTTTACTTTTTGCTTTAGTTCTTTCCTTCTGTCACCATTCTGTGGATTAACTCACACACAGTTGTCTTGTGTGCACAAGCTCCCCAGATTTTCTATTATACACAGGATAACTTGTTTACAGAGAATTTTCCAAATCACTTTTACTCCATGTTAGCAGAGTTGTGATCACTGAGCTCATGCCAGCAGAAGGGGAATTTAATTATCAGACAAAAGGTAAAGCTGCAGTGATTTTCTTTACTTTTGAGGCCACCAAGGAGGATGAAAAGCATACACACCTTTTCAGTTAGTCAGACTGCTCAAATATGAGTTTTCAGGTAATGACAGTAATAGCTCACACAGAATATTTGTATATGTGTTTTAAAGCTGTGTAAAGCAGCTTGAGCTGTTACACAATGCCAAATACCCCCCTTAACCCACAGTTTATCCCATCGTAATCTAATGTCTTCAGATTCTTGCAGTAACAGGGTGAAAAAGGCTTGACTGAGGAGGGATCAATGTAGCAGGGATTACTCTTGTATGTGCTGAAGGTAAATTAGGCAGAGAAATTATATGCTTTTGGGTTTTGTTGTTGTCTAAGTGTCAGACTTTTTTGTCAGCCAAGTTCCCTTGAATTGCAATCGCTGTGCGATTCACTGGAAAGTGATGCTCAGTCTAGGGCACATCCCTGCCTTTCCCTTACAGATGACCCTTGCACAGAGCACTTTGTGCCCTGTGGGATACAGGTATAATTTCCATCTTGATACTTTAGCTTATCAGACAGCAGCAGAGCTTTTGAGATTCGTGATGATAAAACAGTTTCTGAGATGTTGAACACTGTGACTCCAGGCAGCTCACTGAAGAGCTCAGTGTAAAGAATGCTTCAGAAATTTTGAAATTCTGTTCAAAAAATTATTTTTGTGGGAAAATGGTTTGCAACATCTACTCCTGACTTACATAAGGGATACGTAATGGGGCTTGTAGCTGAATCCTCTTTCTTCTTCGTAATCTACAAGACTCAACTCCGTTTCTATATGAAAGTGCATTCCCATAAAGCAGATGGTGGGAGACAGAATTAGTGCATAGGAATTTTGAAAGAGATTGTACTTCAGGGGGTCATACCTCTCTCTCAGCTCTCTGAGGGGTTGGAAATCATCCTGTAGGTATAATATTAATAGTAAGCATTGTTCATATAGATTTTGATGTTCCACTTCATGCTTTCTAGCTATTGTGCTACTTGAAGCATTATGGGTGAACAGTAGCTTGAAATACTTTAAATAACAGCTATTTCACACAATTTTCAACTGACAAGCAAAGAAAAATGTCTTGCAAAAGTATCCTGGCAACAGGGCTTATAGCATCAGTGTAATTCTTGTACATGTATTAGGATGCTGTGGAACATCTCTGTGTTCAGAAAGGAGAGCTGCAAATACATTTTTATCCTCAAGTGACAGTTTTTCTGAACTATAGTGGCAACTAACCACCCAAACTGGGGTAACTGTGTAGAAAAAACAATAAAAGTCAAATAAAGTCAGTTTGCATAAGCACTCTGTAAGACTTTAACATTATTTGCATTAAAAAAACTCACCCTATTTTAGAATCAGCAATCCTCGATGTCACAGGTCTTTAAATTACTTATGAGTGATTTAGAAGTACTTATAGAAAGCACTAAGCATTGAAACCTGCAGTGAGAAAGGTGGCATTTTTCCCAAAGCCTTTCCATTGGGAAAGAATAGTAGTTTAAGCCCAACCAAAAGGATTTATTTAGTCACAGGCAAAGTAAACAGTAGCCTACAGTGACAGACTGCCTGAGATGGCAGATGAGGACAGGCAGTGCATTGCTTGAGTAGCCAGTCTCTGCCTCCTACCTGCACAGCCTTCTGCTCTTTCGCTGCTGTCACTGAGCAAGGGATAATGTTCGTGCAGCAACAAGAAAGAAGCAGTAGGAGTAGGAAGCTTAAATTGCTTGGGTTCTTTGCAGCTTTCTGGCCTGGCACTGCTCCTTCCTCTCCAAAGTGCTTTGTCCTCGTTTCTGTAGCAGAATGTCAGTGTTGTGTACACTGTCAGGAAGCCTTGAAACCAAGGAGAGAAGTGCCCCAAGTGACCCCAAGTGTCAAATCAGTTCCAAGTAGCAGAGCACCAGGGAGTGCCATGGGGTCTGCTAAGGACTCTACTGATTTTAAGTAAAAGAGTTTCAACTGCAATGGCAATAGGTAGTGATAGGAAGCATAAAAAGATATCAGATATATCCAAACATCTTAAATGTTTCTGTAGACTACCAAACTTCAAAGGGCCCCACTATGTGACATAATTTAGAACAGAAGGTGAAAAGAAAAAAAAAAAAGGAAAAAAGAGTATGTGATATGCAACTGCTGTAACAATGTGAAATACTTGAAATAAAACCCTTAGAGGTGTTGAGCAATTTACTTTGTGTGTGTGTGTTTGTGTTTTGTGCCAGCAGTACAATCTACACACATCCCTTACTCCAGCCATGACAGGTATCACCTGTTTTCACATATCCAGCATCAAACCAATAGCAGCATTATATCATGCATGCCGTGTAATTCAGCAGGAGTGTGCTTCTGTGCCCATGTATGATTCAAGCTGAGTCGGAGGAGGATTAGGTTGGATATCAGGAAAAGGTTTTTCACCCAGAGGTTTTACCCAGGCTGTGCAAGAGGTCAGAGACTTTAGTTAAGCTTTAGGTTTTGACTGATGTTCTGTGTAGCTTAATCATATCTGTGAATGTCTTCTCTTTCTCAGTTAAAATAGGATAGTTAAATATTTTATGAAGCATTTGAGCCTGATGGTGTCTAGGATTGTATTGGTATGCAGAGAGCATCAGAATTGGATACATTCTTTGCATTTTCACTCAAAATACGAATAACAGAATTTACTGAGCAAAAAGTAATTTATATAGGGTTAATTGGCAGCTGTTGGTGCAACCACCAAAATAAAAACATTAATTAGCCCTGAGCATTTCATTTGTAATAAACTTGTAAATTTTAAATGCGGTAAATATGCTTATAGCTCTTAAAATCCCTCTGAGTGCAGAAAGCTCTTTTTCCTACTCTGCTCTATAATAATACATAAATTTGAGTTGCAGAAGCACAGTGTACTGCAGGTGGTGACAGTATTCCAGTGGCAGATAAAAGCCTCCCTACTGAAAAGGATTCTCAGGTGAAACAGAGCTTTTGTTGACTTGAGGCTTTTGGTGTTTTCAATTCCCACTGCATTTTGTCAAGATTCTTGAGTGCAAGGAGTGCTTGAAGAAAAAACAAATAGCAAAGAGTAGATCATGCTGGCTTTTTTGCATCTATTCACCAAGCATTTCTACACTGCAGCTCTGAATGAGAAATGGAAATAATATTATAGGCTTGAGGATCTAATGTCAATGATCTTTAAGATGTCTCCTGATGTAGAGCATTAATTTCATATAACATAGCTTGTTTTAGACATTTTCTTATTTTAATTTTTAAAAATAAAAACTAAAATTGCCTTTGTGTAAAAAATTAAGATGATTTAAACCAGTCAGTTCTGTCCAGTTCAATCTAATGTTAAATGCAGAAACTACAGATTGGGGGGTAAAAATATGATAGGCAGAGGGATTTAAGTATACAAGTACACATTTATGCTTCTGAAAATATTTATTTTTCTGGGGTTTTTTTATCATTAAAGAACCAATGTAGATAATACTGCTAATAACATAAGGAAAGTAATGATTAGCAAGCTGAACAATTCTATTGCCTCCTTCCATCTGCCTGTGGCATCACAGTGATGACACAGTGAAAAGAGACAAAAAAACCTGTCAGCCAAGAGAAATATTCCACTAAACACCTCAAACACTTTTTATGGATGACAAAGACAGATAAAAAACGGAGACAAGTAAAGAAGAAGGCCAGGGAGAGAGTTCTGCCGAGAGCCTGATGAAAAAGTGTGTATGAGAGAAGGTGAGGGTGAGAGAGAAAATGAGAACTGCGATCAGCAGGTCGACTTGCTGCAAGACCTGCTGTATTCTAAAGAGGACCACAGGAAATTTCCTGAGGGCAGAGGCAGCAAAATATTGGGAGGCAATTATAGCTGTTTTAAGTGGATAGAGCTCTGCCAGGCCTACACAAATTACATCCTTAAATCTGAAGAGGAAGCAATGAGGGAAGAAATAGGAAAAACCTTGGCAAGAGTTTTGAAATCTTGCCAAGGATGGCAGTGACCCCAGAGAAAGGGACAGATGGCTAACTCAACTCCTGATGCTAAGAAATTAGTAGGAG
Source organism: Falcunculus frontatus (assembly GCA_013398115.1). Lineage (NCBI taxonomy): Eukaryota > Metazoa > Chordata > Aves > Passeriformes > Falcunculus > Falcunculus frontatus. The sequence continues at coordinate 2,645,236 of VZRV01005576.1, read as the reverse complement.
CAACATGACCACAAAGTTGACTTCTGCTATGAGAAAGATTTTGGGATAATCAGCAAGGTTTTTCAAGCATTTTCATCTCTTATGCTTCATTTCTTATGCTTCCAAGAAAACAGGATGGACTACGTGGTCTCTTGACATCTTCTGAAGTTTTGCATTTTTAATTTTTCTGATTTAAACTAACTTCTCAATGTCAGCTTTTTTATTACAAGAAAATGAATTTTAAAATAAAGAACATTTCCTTTCATCCTGCTATAGATACAGACCTAAAACCCAACTCCATTATGGGGAAAGATCTGAAAAACAAAAATGCTATTAAATATGGGAATTATCATGTTGTATATAGCAAAGACAAAATGACAGTGTATTTGAAGCAATTTGTGTGGACTCTGAAGCATGCTGGGAGGCTGAAGGCAGACAGGACCAGCAGTGTAACATTTTCTACACATTCTCCTATAAGCCATTGTTTCCTTTATGTTTCTGTTTTGAAGCACAGCTACCAAGGTACAGAAGTTATTACCCTCTCAGACCCAGCAGAAAACACATTTAATTTACCTTCTGGTATTTAACATCATCGAACTGAATAATATTCTGGATAGAGTAGGGGAACTTTGTAAAACCTCTTCTTGTCAAAGGAATTGCTCTCAAGTATCAATTAAGATTCCTTTCACTTAATGGAATGAAATGTTCCGTTCATTGTGCTTGACAAATCATCCTGCAAACACTGCTTCTGAAGATAGTGTTTGATCACTTTTTCTCATGTTCCTTCTCCGATGAAAGAAGAGATGGATGCTAAAAAGAAAGAGTAGCAGGTAAAGATGAATAAAAATCAGCTTTTATTGACTGGACAAACATAAATGCTACAAGTCACACATAATTAAACCTTCCAAAATACCTTTACGTTTACAATCCCTTAATCCAGTTATGGACAATTAATTTTCAATAATTCTTTTTACAAGTTTAGTAGTAACGACCTCACAAATATGAGAAAGTAGGAAAACATATTTAACTTTTTCCTTCTGCATTAATATACAGGGAGGTTTATTACCACTGATAAATAGAAGACAATGAAAATTCTTTGCAGGAGGGAAAATGATAGCTCAAAACTGGGACTTTTTTCCTACATATTTTCTTTTTTCTGACCTCTATCATAGCAATGACATTAAATAAATTCTAAAGATGTTCATTTCCGGAATTTTTTTTTAGTTTGCTAAGGCAAAAAGCCCTGCTAAACTTACCTTCTTTCCTAGGCAATGGCCTGTGTTCACCAAGAAAGTTGCAGAAAGTGTTACTGAGTAAAGTGTTTGAAGAGCTGTTTCTTTCCAGAAGGAAACTGCCTACTGAGGTGGAAATCGTAAGTTTAAAAATTATCAGGTGAAGAAGAACAGATTCTGGCTTTTGTGCCTCCTCTGGTCAGAATATTGCTATCACCTTTTTGTTACAGAAAAACATCTGTTCTGGTGATGTTTAAAGACAAGCTCTATCTGTGATCAGTTACATACCAAGATGGTATTTGGTATTTTTCTGTAGGGAATCCTTATCTTTGAATTCAGATACACCAAGAGGTCTCTTGGAGCTGGTCTAAGGATCTAAAAGCAGGGTGCAATTTCAGAAATCAGGGTTTCTAAGTAGCTTCTTACTCAGTGTAAGAGGTTTCTCACTGCCTTTCTGAGTTCTGTGACTCTTCTCAGTCATCATATAAAGAAGGGAGAAAATCTAGACCTGTGGCCTTAATTCAGAAAATGAGATGGTCCAATTTCTAATTTGTATAATTTTGAGTTTCTTTTATCCAAATTACTCTTAAGGTGTAGAAACTAGTACATGAAATCTGTGAACAAAAACTCTACAAAGCTGTTGGATCACTCCAGGCTTTGTAATCCTGACAGCAGCCTGCCTATGTCCATCAGTCTTTCTTGTAACTGTTCTCTAGGTATAAAACTAGCAGGGACTTCTTTTTCTTTTCCTTCTCAAGCTTCCATCTCTGTGAGATTTTTGTTTGCTTCACTGCATATATTTATGCATAGAGTCTGACTCATAGGCAATAAAATTACTCAGTGGAAATAAAAAAATAACTCCAGATCCCATTAAAAAAAAAAAGACTGTTGAAATCTTAGTGGAATCACTGGTGCAAAGTTGTTACATTAACAACAGCTCTCCCTTGAAAATAAGCAAAGGTTGAATGCAAATAATTCATTATTCAGATTCTTTATCTGGTTCCTGCAGCCTTGAGATCACTTGCCTGTTCCCAGCTAGCCTGAAATCAAATCCAATTTGTAAAAATAAACTATGACTTTGAATGGATCAATCACAACTGGTTCTCTTTATTACTTTAATTGAACCATCTTGTAATTACTAAAGTATTTCTTCTTAATTATTAGTTCTCATTTGTTCTGAATGACTATATTCTGCTTCATTCCTTCAAGAACAATTTAGAAATATACCATGGAAACCTCAATAGGTTCCATTGTGGAAAAATAATAATGAATTTAAGAAGTGAATAAAGGATAATGATCATCCCAGAGATATAGCTGTTAAAATATCAGGGAAAATTATATTTCCAAAGTAAAGCATTACTTTTCACCCTTTAATAAAACTGTCACTATCATATAGTGAATATCCCTTATGGTATTAATCCACCAAGGCTCTTCTTCAACTTTATCTGTCCTTCTGAACTTAGACAGTCAAATGCATTTCTCTGTTCCTAACCTGACATCAAAGCTTTCTTATTCCTCTGAGTATATAGGTCAGCTGCTGTTCCAGAAATGAGCTGGTTACCTATTTCCTGTAAGGTCCCCTAACATTGTTACTGATAATTTAATGAAATGGGAAAAATAGACTGGCTGGGCACTATAGTGAAATTCCAAAATAATGAGCTTAAATTTACAGTGGGGAAAACTTGTCATGGCTTTTACCACAGCTCAAAATACCTTCCTGACTAACCACTGTTGAAGCAGAGAAAGAATTCTGTCTAGAAGAAACAATGCCTGCTAAAGATGGAGGTAGTGAGGTATGCATCTCCTCCACCTCTGCTTTTCTGTGAATGCCTGCCTCCCGACAGAATAGTTCATTCCTCTGAAAGACGTTCACAATTAATAGACAAACAAATATTTTCAGATGTTCTGTGAGAAGGAGTGTCTTTTCCATGGTCACTTGAGAGTCTTTCATCTGCATCAGAGAGCCCAGTTTACCGATGCTGTGTGTTGATGCCCATCAGCTGCTTGGCTGCACTGATAAAATCACTGATACAATGCTGGGAAGGCACCAGCAGCTGCAGTGCTCCAGCTGCTCAAGTGTCTTGCCACTGGTTTAAAAGAGACATCAGGGGTCACCAAACGAAATGTTAGAAATGGGAGGGAAAAGTATTGCTGTGCTGTTCTGTCATCTAATTTTCTGTCTATGGGAGTGATCTGAACATCTTTAAGCATCTCAGATTTGATTGTTCCACTGCTTACACCAACATGGTGGAGCAGTGAACTTGCTGTGACTCAATACTCATCATTTTTTTGCTTATTTGGGATTTTTAGAGACAACAAACTTTGCAACATATGTTCTTTCACTATGAGATGGACTTCTTTATTTTTGATATCCTTTCACGGGGGCATAAAGTGAAGTAAAGCTGTGGTTTTTGTAACGCTCCAGTGTTCCTCATCATGGCCACTCTGAAATCAGCTGACCTGCAAGGAGATACTTCTCCTTCTGGGAGCATCTTGAGGATCCTTATAGGTCCTTTCCCATTTGAGATATTCTATGATCACCTAGGACTACTTTGCTTTCTCTGTCATAATTAAGTACACAAATAACTCCTCATGTATTTTCCAAGCTGAGGAAGCAGTTCTCTTTCTAAAGTTGCACATCAGGAAAGCATTTCTTGACAGTCACGGTAATTAGTTGCCAAAGAAAAGGCTCTGAAGGCCTTTGATTCACTATCACTGAAGGTCTCCAAGGGTAGATAACGTACAAAGAGGGAGAGACAAACATAGATACAATCCTTTTCCTGCAGAGGGCAGAGAGAGAGATGATCCAAGCCCATCAGGTCTTTTCAATTTCTATTAGATATAATTAATTCAGGAAAGTAATTTCCCCCCT